>CAUYON010121755.1:0-17581 GCA_963573935.1 Arctocebus calabarensis
GGGCTCGTGGTGACTGTGGGGGAGGGGCCTCACAGTCGCTGCAGAACTCGGTGGCCACAGCGGTGTTGGCGGGGGTGGTGTCACTATGCGCGGGGTGACTGCGGCAGCACAAGCAGCAGCGGTTGCTATGGCAGCTATGGCTGCAGGTCGCAGCTGCTCTCAGCAGCCATGAAGGCTGGAGGGGAGGGGCCACGCGGTCGCTACCGATCTCGGGGGCCACAGTGGTGTGTCACTATTCACAGGGCGGCTGCTTCGGAGCGACCACAGCAGCACCCGGGGTGGCAGTTGCTATGGCCGCAGCTCCCAGCCTCTCCCAGCCACCGTGAAGGCTGGAGGGGCGGGGGCTTTGTGGGGCTGTTGGTGGGAACTTCAACTTCAGCTATTCTCCAGCTGAAGTGCCCGGGGGCCCTCCTCGCCAACTTCCACAGCTTCCACAGCTCAAAGTGTCTTTTCCACCCCTCTCAGGCTTCACTACGTCCCGCCTAGTGTAATGCTAACTGGTCACCCATTCTTTCTCTCTCTCATTGATCTGGGGAAAAGGTGCTCGCCATTTTGGACATTCCAATGTGTTAGTCCGGCAGAGTCTGGACCCCTCAGCTCACGCCAGGGCTGCCCGGGTCTCCGTGCTTCCCAGCAGCTCCCCTTTCAGATCGTTAAACTCTGAGTTCCACGCTTCAGTGGAATTTTCTCCAATTAGAGCTTGTGGGTTGGGACCTGCTGTCCTCCCTGTGGGAGGGGCCGGCTGCCCCTCCACTGGGCAGGCGGAAACAGTCTGCAACAGTTTCCACGGTTAATCCTCCCGATCTCTGTGTCTCACCAGCTGCCAGTCCACTCCAATAGTTCACACGGGGAAAGATCCAGAGCTCCCACCCTCTCACCTGCTGACCTGGGAGAGATGGGGTACAGGACCGTCTCCGCCACCATCTTCCAGCACTCTCTTGAGACAGAGTTTTACTCGCCCTCAATAGAGTTCTGTGGCATCATAGCTCACAGCAACCTAAAACTCCTGGGCTTGAGCAGATCCTCTTGCCTCAGCCTCCCAAGTAATTAGGACCAAAGCGTGAGCCACTACACCGGGCTAGTTTTTCTATGTTTAATAGAGATGAGGTCTCGCTCTTGCTCAGGCTGGTTTTGGACTCCTGAACCCAAGCAATCCACCTGCCTCAGCCTCCCAGAGTGCTAGGATTACAGGAGTGAGCCACCATGCTGGTCCCACCAAACATTTTACATATACTGGCCCATTTAATCTTCATAACTCTGTGGGGGTAGGTATTATTATTTTCACTGTTTGCAGAGAATTAAGGAATTCACACAATAGGTGGTGGCAGATCAGAGACCAACTCACTTGACTGCCCTACACTGCCTGTACAATGATAGCAGACACGGCCTCTGTAGACTGAGAAGGTGTTATCTCTTATAGAAGTCTGGAAGTGTGTTCTGTCACTGTACACTCTTTTCTCCAAAAAGCTCCTACCACAATGAGGATTATCTCTCATGTCCCTCTATTTTCTTTGATAAATTACCGACTACATGTCTGTTCAATAGTAAATTCTAGCATCTCATTACAACTTTATTTTAGATCTTCAGGATGCTATTAACCCATGAATACTCCTTTATGAACACCAAATAAGTTTAGTCTCGGTTCACTTTGAAAAGGCCTTGCACAATTCACAAAGCACTCATGCCTAACATTAGATCATTTAGTGTCACAGTCTGAAAGGAAGCATCAACACAGCCAATTTGTAGATGAGGTCTTAGGCACAGACAGTAGAGGGACTTGATTGAGGTCATGGAAGCCCACGAGAGGCAGACTTGGGTCTCACAGCAAGCCAGGTTCAGTTCTCTTTAGCTGAAAAATGAAAAGACAGCTATAGATGTAAATGTTCTGGAAATAGTAAAACACCCAACACAGACAAGTATCTCTAATAGTCAGGAAACTGCTCTTTTTAAGGAATTTTTCTTAAAAGATGTATTTGCAAAGATTACAAGATTAGTCAAGAATTTGCATTTTTGTAGCCCATGGAAGCAGGTTTATTAAGTTAAAAATGTATAAGGAACAGAATGTTCCAAAGCCACTTACTTAACACAAAAAGTATCTGCACCTGTCTGTATCAGCAGCCCCCACTACTGCCCAGCCTTTCAGAAATCACACTGCTAAAGCAGCTATACTTGACAACAAAATATTTTCTTCTCAGGTGTTTGTAAAGCTGCTAAATAATCAGGTGTATGTTTTTAAATTCAATCTTTTTCCTAAACAACTGCCCACAGTGCTTAAGAAGCTTTTATTACTAGTTAAGTCAATACAATTTCCTGTTATTAATAGCTCAGAATAGCAGTCAGGCCCACTGATGAAGCTGAACTAGGCAGAGCCACTCCTGTTCCCTAAGTAGAGAAAGTTATCAAGCCCTGAATGTGATTTATTACTTAAGTGCCTGCTCGAGGGTGGCATTTGCCATTCTGCCTGACCTCTCATCCAGAGGATAAGATTTTAATAGGAAACATCAAAATAAAGATATTGCTATTGCTTCAGAGTCCATAACAGGGCCAGCCTTTGCCCATGAAATTTTCATTACTTCCACTTCCAAGGTTTTGTGAAAGCTGAAAGAACATAGCCTCCAGCCTTCAGATGCTTGTTCTGCTGACCACAATACATGAGCTTGGCCATGTTCTTTCATCTGTTTGAGCCTCAGTTTCCTTGTCTGTAAGAGAGGAACAATTATACCCACTGGGTAATTTTCTTTGTAGAGGTAATTTTATAATTTTCTTCACCTCTTTTGTTATGTATATTCCTAGGTATTTCCTTTTCTTGAAGCTACTGTGAAGAAAACTGTGTCCCTGATTAGCTTCTCATTTTGGCTGCTATTGGCATATATAGGCTACTGATTTGTGGACATTGATTTTATATCCTGAGACATTACTGTATTTTTTGTTTACTTGGAGGAGTCTTGTGGTTGAGTCCTTGGGGTTCTCTTAGTAAAAGAGTATATCGTCAACAAAGAGAGAGAGTTATTAAATAGGGATTCTTTTTCCCAGTGTATGTTCGTGTTTCATTTATCAAAGATTGGATGGTTTTAAGATGTTTCATCTCATGGTTTTCTATTCAGTTCCAAATGTCAACATGTCTATTTTTGTGCCAATACCATGCTGTTTTGATCACTATGGCTTTGTAGTAGAGCTGAAAGTCTGGTAGGGTGATACCCCCAGTTTTGTTTTTATTATTAAGATTTTCTTTGGCTATACAGACTTTCTTCTGGTTCCATACAAAACAAAGAATTACTTTCTCCAAATCTTGAAAGTATGATGATGGTATTTTAATGGAGATTGCATTGAATCTGTAGATTGTTTATAGACATTTTCCAATGTTAATTCTTGCCAGCCATGAGCATGGTATGTTCTTCCATTTGTTAACATCTTCTGCTATTTCGTTTCTTAGGGATTCATAATTTTCTTTGCAGAGATCCTCCACCTCTTTTGTTATGCATATTTCTAGGACTTTCATTTTTTTAAGCTACTGTGAAGGGAACTGTGTTCTTGATTACCTTCTCATTTTGGCTGTTATTGGCATATATCAGCAGTTCTCAACCTGTGGGTTGTGACTCCTTTGTAACAGTGAAAATACATAGTGGCATTAGGAAGGTTGAGAACCACTAGCATATACAAAGGTTACTGATTTGTGGACATTGATTTTGTATCCTGAAACATTCCTGTCTTTTTTGATCACTTCCAGGAGTCTTGTGGTTGAGTCTTTGGGGTTCTCTAAGAATAAGATTATATCGTTGGCAAAGAGCAAGAGTTTGACCTCCTCTGCCCCCATTTGGATGCCCTTTATTTCCTTCTCTTGCCTGAATGAATTGGCTAGAACTTCCAGCACTATGTTAAATAGTAGTGTTGATAGAGGACAACCTTGTCTGGTTCCAGTTCTAAGTGGAAAAGCTTTCAGCTTTACTACATTCAGTATAATATTAGCTGTGGGTTTGTTGTAGATAGCTTTGAACAGACTAAGAAATGTGCCCCCTATGCCTATATTCTTAAGTGTTCTAAAGATGCTGAATTTTATTGAATGTTTTTCTGCATCTATTGAGAGGATCATAAAGTCTTTGTTTTTGCTTCTTTTCATGTGGTGAATTACATTTATGGACTTGTGTATGTTAAACCAGCTTTGCATCCCTGGGATGAAACCAACTTGATCATGATGAATGATTTTTTTTAATGTGTAACTGCAATCTATTTGCTAGAATTTTACTGAGAATTTTCATATCAATATTCATTAGTGAAATTGGCCTGAAGTTCTCCTTTTTTAGTTGGGCCTTTTCCTAGTTTTGGTATCAGGGTGATGTTTGCTATATAGAACATGTTGGAGAAGATTCCTTCCTTCTCAATTTTTTAGAATAATTTCTGCAGTATGGGTATAAGCTCTTCTTTGAAAGATTGATCAAATTCTGGTGTGAAGCCATCTTCACCAGGGCATTTTTTTGTTGGGAGATTTTTTTATTGTTTCCTTGATCTCAGTTCTTGAAATCAGTCTGTTCAAAAGATCTATTTCTTTTTGATTAAGTCTAGGGAGAGGGTGTGATTCCAGGTATTGATCTGCTTCCTCCATATTCTCAAATTTCTGGGCATAGATTTTCTTATAGTACTCAAAGATGATCTCTTGTATCTCTGTGGCATCTGTTGTTATTTCCCCTTTATTATTTTTTTTTTTTTTGAGACAGAGTCGCATTATGTTGCCCTCGGTAGAGTGCTGTGGCATCACAGCTCGCAGCAGCCTCCAACTCCTGGGCTTAAGTGATTCTCTTGCCTCAGCCTCCCATGTAGCTGGGACTACAGGTGCCCACCATAACACCTGGCTATTTTTTATTGCAGTTATTATTGTTGGTTATCTAGCCTGGGCCAGGTTTGAACCCACCAACTTCAGTGTATGTGACTGGCACCATAACCATTGTGCTATGGGTGCAAAGCCCCCTTTGTCATTTCTGATTGAGGTTAGCAGAGATTTTACTTTTACTTTTCTAGTTAATCTGGCCAAAGGTTTATTAGTTTTATTTACTTTTTCAAAAAAAACAACTTTCTGTTTTGTTAATTTTCTCGATGATTCTTTCATTTTCAATTTCATTAATCTATGATTTAATTTTGAGTATTTCTTTTATGCTGCTAGGTTTGGGATTAGATTGCTCTTCTTTTTTTCATTTCTTTAAGATGGTTCATTAGGTTGTTAATGTCCTCTCTCTCTGTTTTTCTAATATAGGCATCTAATGCAATAAACTTCCCTCTTAGGACTGTTTTTGTAATGTCCCACAAGTTTTGGTTACTTGTGTTATCATTGTTGTTATTCTCTGTAGAGCTTACAGGTTAGAATGCTAATATAGGAGTTAATTTGTATAGAACATTTTCTATGAATCAGGCATTGTGCTAAACACTTTACATACATTATTTCATTGAATTCTCACAGTTACCTTAGAAGGTAGGTAACATTTAACTGATGACAAAAATTCATGTTTATGGAGGCTACCTTACAGCTAAGTCATACAGCTAAGAGCTAGAATTTTAACCCTAATGAAAAATTCTAATCATAAAAATAAAATTGTCTTTCAGATCCTACAGAAAAATTCCACCAAAGTTAAGTTCTGTAAACTATACCTTTTCATAGCATTTTTCACTTTCAATCTATGCCGCAATTTCACTCTATATGCATAATTTTATGTAGACATTCACCTGAATATTAAGAATGCTCAGAGGGTACCTTGACTCACACATCATCCTTACATAAACTACATATGTTTATTCATTCTCTCCTATTTTCTTCCAAAGACAGGCAACATTTCAGAAAATAAGTAGGTTTCCACAGTTTCTTACCTTTGGAACAGTATTATTGAGTATTTTGCCTGGTGCCCTGATTAATACCTTAGGAGAAAATGTTCCCAGGAGGAAGCCATGTTGCACATCTTCTTCTGAATCACCTCACTTCAATCGAGTTTCAATTTGCCTCCCAAATGAGTCCTGCTCTTACTGGGACCACTGAGCCATATACTCCTGATTGTAGGCACAGGTGCACTGAGTTAGTCCAAATATCCACATGCACAAACTTATAATCTGGGTTAGGAATTCTGTCAAGAAACTTCCTTGGCTTTCTTCTGTCCGATAGCTCACACTCAAATCAACACCCCAAGACACACTGCTACCAAAAGCTGTTACTCACATCCTTGGTTCTTCTTTCCCATCCACTGGTCCTGTGGTTATCCATGACCTCCCACTGCCAAACTGTCTTGCATAAGCTCCCCCTCCAGACACTGTCTACTTCTTGAACTTTGTCCAAAGAACTCTGACTTTAACTGGAGCACAGGGGGTGCTTGACAGAAATGTCATGAGTATAAAATATAAAAGGTTAACTGCCAAGGAGAATGATGCAAATACACTGCATTCCCTATGAGAAGGATAAGCCACTTATGATTAAATGTTCTCTAGTAAGGATTGTTTTTCTAATATTCCAAAGCACCCTTCTGACCTTCTACCTCCTGTTAGTAAACTTTCATTTGTGTTTAAATAGTTAGTAACCTCCTTCTGCTTATGAGACAAATGCACCAGGTGTATGTGAACCCTTGGATCTCTCTCTGACCGTATGTTGTGAAAAGAGTAGAGGGGTGGGCTGTTATAGCAGATGGAGCCACATCTCACATCACTTAAGGAAAATTCCTCCACAAATGGAGAAGGGATGTAAGAAAATGCATTCTGCTCGATATCATGTAGAACAATGACCTACTCAGCTATCTCAAAACATGACAAGCAAGATTTAATCTCAAAAGGGAACCCAAAATATTGATATAGAAATACAAAGGTTAAGCACTTTTTTATTGCTGTTTCTCCTTTGTCAAAGTTTCACTCATTATGATTTCTATCCAAATTTACCCCCAACTTAATGCTCTGATCTACCTGTACATGTCAATTATACCATAACGAAACTAATGTTTCATCAAACACAGGTGACGTACACTATATGAAAAATAAATCACATTCCGAATGTTCCTGCCTTCCTGCTGTAACCCAACCAGCCATTTCTAATACCACGTAGCAGGCAGATAGACAAGCTGCTCTTATCACAACATAAGAGAGAAGAGAAAAGAAAAAAGGAGGAAAAAAACCCCACTTGTTTATTTTTTTCACCACTTGTTTCTTATTAAATTTTCTGTTGCCTAGAAACACTCAAAAAATTATTCTGAGGTAATTATATGAGTCAAAATCATTTCAAGCATGTTTTTCACTCTCCATATTTGACTAATTGGTTTACCAGATTTGTAATAGTTCGTCTGTTGTTTTTAATTTCCCAGACAGTCTGATTATTTTTAATTTAGGAGTTTCATTTTGAATTTAAACAAAAAAGCTAAGTAAATTCAACTTAGCTTTAAACTGAAAAGCAAGAAAGGAAAGAAATCTACCTACCCCACCCCACCAAAACACGCATACACACAAAAGCCCCTGGGATAAACCTGGCACATAGAAATGCCTGTGAAATACACGGCTTAGTAAATTAACTAATGAGAAAATGGATGACGGACAGATCAATGGTAATACTTAAAGATACTACCTTTTGGTGGCACCCGTAACTCAGTTAGCAGGGTACCAGCCACAATACACTAAGGATGGCAGGTTCGAACCCAGCCCAGGCCTGCTAAACAATGACAACTGCAACCGAAAAAAAAATAGCCGAGTGTTGTGACGGGTGCCTGTAGTCCCAGCTACTTGGGAGGCTGAGGCAAGGAATCCCTTAAGCCCAAGAGTTTGAGTTTGCTATGAGCTGTGACGCCATAGCACTCTACCCAGAGGACAGTTTGAGACTGTCTCTCAAAAAACAAAACAAAAAAAAAAAAGCCTAGGCAGTGACTTAACATGTTAATGAACTAAAAAAGAAGCCTTGATATTCTTTAAAAAAAAAAAAAAAGAAAAGAAAAGAAAGAAAGAGAATAAGCACCCAATTATCTTTGGGCCAAGGGCAAAGTTACATGGTAGTAATACCCTGGGTTTTGAGGCAACCGTTGATGGCATCGTTAAACATCCCATCATCACTTTTTTTGCTCTCTCTCCATTTTTTCCTTCTTCGTATGCCCTTTCATTTCTTTATCCCCAATTCCCAGCGTTCATTCTTGCTTACACCTATCAAACAGTATATGTTCATTGAAATAAGGATTAAATGGTCACTGATCCAAAATAAACAATTTCCCTCTATTAGGAAACTCTAAAACAGCAGTTCTCAACCTGTGGGTCATGACCCCTTTTTTCAATGAAAGTACATTACGGTGTCAGGAAGGTTGAACCACTGCTCTAAAACATAGTGTAGAACACTCTCTGAGGGTCCTGCCCTCACCCTGCGTCAGTTTACTACCAGCTACCCTTCACGGAGCACATCTTACAGCTGAAGCACTATTCTGAGAAGCCAGTTCTCTGAGGGAAGCCTACCTCGCCTTGTTTTATACATAAGGACTCTGATTCACCTAAAGCCGTAAATCTAGCAACAGTCACACACAGGTCTTTCTGACCCTTTCCACCAGGCCTTACCCTGTTTACTCTTGATTTACTTCAATGAGCTTTACTGAGAGTCTGCCATATCTGTCTTTGGTCTCATAGAAGAGATTCCAGAATCATAAACTTCCCAAAATAAATGTGTAATAGCATTTCCCTCTCCTTAGATCCTTTAACTTTTCAAAATGCTTTTATACTAATTACCTCTAAATGATACTCGGTACTTTGAAACACAAATTTAAAACCATTAGCAGGGTTGTCATGGATGTGGCTGTGCTGACATGAGTAACGACAGAACAAAAGAGTCACTGAACAATCCAGAAAGCTGGAAGTGAGTTAGTTTTAGTGACCCATCCTCCAAGTCTTGGGCAGAAAGAAAGAACATTCAAGGGCAGAGATCCTTTTTATCAGAAAGGATTTGTGCTGCCAGAGGGCCCAGGTTTCCCCAACCCCCAGGAGAGTCCCTGTAACTAATTTTACCAGTTCAGAAAACTTCCACACCCACCGCTTGCAATGCATCTTTGGTCTGCCATAAGGCAAATATCACTCAGCCCATTTAAACCACCCAGGGTTAAATGATCCTTCCTAGTAATTCTGTGTTATATTAGGGCTGGAATTTATATATGGTAGTCTTCAAATAACAATCCTATTCTTAGTATCAAATATGAACAATTAACATTAAGAAGCAAAGCAAAGATGAAGTGAATAGAAAATAGAAAATATGGTGGCTGCTGTGAATACTGTTAGGAATAAATATTAAGGGTTACAAGACACAAAGCCAGGAATGATTTCTGAATGGAGAGTCAATGACTGTCAACATCACCGAACATGTTTTGCCACTTCATGAAATAGTTGCAAGTGGTTTATTCACTAGAAATACATTTCTCTACAACTTTTTAAGAAAAACGAAAGTTTGTCAAAAAAGAAATAAAAATAATAACCATGGATAAGCACATCTTCCATTAACTTGCCATGTCCTGGCTACAATGGTAGTTGAAGGTCACTTGGGAAATTCATGGCATCTTGATAGAGGTCAAATTGAATTATTATTATAATTATTTTCCTCCACTAAATAAATTAAACATAAATGTAAAGGATTATAAAGTCCTCTGCAATCCCTAATTAAAAAACACACTCCCAGGCTCGGTGCCTGTGGCTCAACGGGTTAAGGTGCCAGACACATACACCTGAGCTGGCGGGTTCGAATCCAACCTGGGCCTGTCAAACAACAATGACGGCTGCAACCAAAAAATGGCCGGGCATTGTGGCAGGCGCCTGTGGTCCCAGCTACTTGGGAGGCGGAGGCAGGAGCCTCACTTGAGCCCAGGAATTGGAGGTTGCTGTGAGCTGTGATGCCACAGCACTCTATCCAGGGTGATAGCTTGAGGCTCTGTCTCAAAAAAGAAAAAAAAAAAACACTCCCAGCTTCTGTCCCACCAGAGCATTTGAAAAGGCCGAAACTGACTCCCCCTGCCACACCAACTCCAAGGTGTGTGCTTATTTTTTTGAAAATGACATGTGTAACTCGGATGTGACAGTGGTTGGTACTCTGATTATCAGTTTGGGTTCATATGTTTCATGGCAAATGAATCCCTTAATTTCCAAAATATTGTACTGATGGGGAAGGTTTACTTTTCTACTAACAACATGGAAGTTTCGAATCCTGAGAGCTTCATCTGCCCATAAGATAACTATTAATATTTACAGAGTTACATAAGGAGATGCAAAAGCTATTCACAAGGGAAAAATTATTCAGCTTTCTAACCAATTATTCCTTCCCAATCTTCCGTGCAAACAGACACTTCTTTCCCTGTCATGGCCATGTTGGCTCTCTGCTTCCCATTATCCTAAAGTGGCTGCGTTGTCTTGCTTGCCCTGTTCTTCAATGCTCGGGATTAGAGGCAGCAGATCTGGCTTGGGGCAAACTTAGTGCTGGCTGTATCTCCAATGCCCTTTAAGATCCTGGCACGCTTACAGTAGCATGTGATCGTTTGCACGGGTCGGTTAGATCTCCCTTTTCATACAAATGTCCCTTGGCAATGGCTGGTTCTAAGGCAAATCTTTTTTTTTTTCCTAAGGCAACTCTTGTTCTTACCCTCACGTCAGTGCATAAAAAAATAAAAAAGACCTTTCTCTTGTCATTGCAAACCTTAGCCATTCAATCTTAGTTAGCTGTCAACACAAACCATGTCAGATTTGATAAATCATTTAAAATCATATCTATTCTTTAACCACTAGCACAAAAGCTGTTTAATTTTTCTGTTTTTACTAGCTAACTACCTGAAATGCAAGATAATTATTCTGAAAATTGATGAAAAAAAATTCTCCCCAGTCGGCTTGGGAGAGCCATGGGGCCTTCTCTTTGGGTGTAGTCCTGACCTTTAAATAAGAGAGCCTAAGCTAGTGAGCTGTAAGTAATTCATCAGTCCTTTCAAAGCATATAGGGAAAAGCCAGTCATAAACTTCATTTCAGACACAACATTAGTGATTACATTAAAACTGCAGTATTATAGTCAAATTCCATTAGCCAGCTTTGTATTTAAGACTTGCAGCTTCAATTACTTTGAACAAAAGTCTTGTGTCCAAGTAAAGAAAGTCTTGCTATAAAGTGGCATTAGCTTAGGAAATCCCAGATTCTTTGAAGGAAACTCTTCTAAGAACTCCTACCAAGAGCTAAAGTCAAGCAGCCAAAAAAAGAAAGAAAAAAGATAAAGCCTGATCTTTAATCCCGAATAGCCCACAGAGCAGAAAAATCTCCAATACAGCAAAATAACTCTAATGAAGACTAAGACAGACACATCACCTTTCTATGTAACTGGGGAACACTGTTACATAGTGGTGGACCCCAGCTACCATTCTGATCTTCAGTTTCTTTCTTAGCACAAAAAGTAAGAAACCTTTGTATACTGTTGAAAAAAATGAATGGTGTGTCTAAGTTTATAAGAATCAATTTTTTGAAGTCTTCTTTCCACAGTGGCTATTGGAGAAGCATTAAGAACTCAAGGCTCTGTAAGCAAAGATCTGATTTCAAATTCCATCCTGCCACAGGCTACCTGTGAGCCTGTGGTCCAGCGGCCTGTCTGCGTGCCCAGCTCGCTCCTCCGTCAAGTAGAACTAATAGCAGACACATGGGCGTTGTCGTAAGGACTAATTAGGCCAGTGCCTGGTACAGTGTAAACATGTGATGCTTGTGCAATATTGTAATTGCTAAGATGGGAAAGACTGAAAGGCAGGATATACACTTTTGAATTGGGGTTTGTGGGCTTTTTCTTCCCCTCGTGACTTCCAGTCTGTTTGGCCCTTAATGGTAAATTCCATCAGGTTGTTAGTCCTTGTTAACGCCACCAAAAACTGAGAGAGATAAATGGACTTTTAGCTGCAGAAGAAATTGCCTTCTGAAATAACTTCTTGACACATCCAGCATTTCTATGCTGGCCTTTTTTCCAAGACAAAAAATTGCATGTTGGAATTGGGTTGGGGTCATTATCTCGTGATGATTAAGGGAGGTTATTACTACAACAGTGCACAAAATGAAAACTACCTGCTTTCACCCAGGGAGCTCTGGAAAATAACCCTCTTTTCCCCCCAGAAAATAGGTAAGGAGAAGAAAGATTCCATAACGGATAGCATTACAAATCCTTGCTCGTGTACTCTGCTTATCTAAATTGGCACATGAGGCCTGCCCACCATCTCGCAGAAATTGTGAGAGGTACTGACTCATCCATCAAGCCCCGCCTAACAGCCTGGGAGGCACCCGGAGGGATATTTCTCTTCCTCTGCTCTAGGTTTCTGGCCAAACTGCATCAGCATTTCGAGGAGCTCAATTCCCGTTCTGAAAGGGAATACCTCCCAAAGAGGTGGACGGCAGCACTTATGAATTTTTAAGCCATCAACTGCAAGATGAGCCCGTGAAGTTTAGAATGTTATCCTACAGTGTCCTTCCCAAAAGATTTTTGTATAAAAAGTTTAATTTTACATATATGTTTAAAAAAAAGTATGGTTTTAAAAAAAAGTATGGTTTTTAAAAAAACAATTTTACATATATGTGTGTACATATCCACACACACATATGTGTATGTATTTAGATAGACATACATATATGCTTGTGTGTTTACACACATAGTATTTCCCCTCATGCTTCATTTATACTTACTAAATTTTTCCTCTCCCTTCCCTTTGGGAAGGGATTGGGCCTGAGTCCCTAATGTAAGCCTTGCATTATCTGAGCCTCAGTTGGGGCTGAGCTGTCTCTTAACAATGAATGACCAATAAATAAGAGATAAAAGATAGAGGTGCATGTATATGAGGGTAGTGATGGAAACAAACAGGGAGGGAGAAGGAAAACTGTCAGAGAGATGGATGTGAAGGAATCTGTGATAAAGCTGGAGATTCTTTTAGATGCCCAGAGCTTCTGAACCAAAGCACTATGGACACCGTGGACTAGAAGATTCTTTGTGTGAAGGGATCGTTCTGTGCGTGGCAGTACATTCAGCAGATGGCCTGTATCCATGAGATCCTGGCAGTACCCTCCAAGTTCTGACAACCAAAAATGTCTCCAGATTTTGCCAAATGTCCCTGAGGAAAAAAGTCACCCCTGGCTGAGAACCACCGTGCTGGAAATACAACTATTGCCCAGCCTACTCATCACATTTTTTGTTTTATGCTCCTTAAGAAATAGTCAGTCCTCAAAAACTGAGTGCTTTATCTGGTGTGAAGTCTTCAGACCTCTTTTTCCATTTTTGGGCACCTCTGAGTTCTACCCAAGTGATTGGGTTTGGGGGATTTGAGAGCTTCCTGTCCTTTACTCTCAGGGATTATTTTCTAGGTCTCTCATTACTTCCACTGGCATTCTGACCTTTCGGAAACCTTTTCTAGAACAACAAGTCTTTAACATTTATCTCTCAATGATATTTGTATTGTCCATAAATAATAGACAAAAGTATCAAATCAATACACAAAAATAAGAAATTAAGTTTTGCATTGAAGTGGAAATTTGAAGAAATGTTCTGTATCAGGAAGCATCTCTAGGCAGAGGTTTGCGACCTATGCAATTAGTACCAAGATGTTTCCTTGTTATTATTTTTACCTGGGAGTTCGCTGTAACTGATAAAGTTTGGGAGGGAGGTGTTTGATTATGTTTTATTTGCACAAACATGTCACGATGTGTCATAAGTATACAGCCTCATATTAATGAAACATTCAGTCAGTGACTTGAAAAACTTCAAAAACAATCATTAGCAGATAGTTTGATGGGTTAGAGGCTTTCAACTTCAGAACCTTGCCATCTGAGTCTAAACATATTCATGAGAATCATTCAGCATTACATTACCCATGGCCTGTTCTTCAGAGAGAAGCAGTTCCAGATCCAGGGCATTTCAACATTCTGGTGACAGAAATGGCAAAGTCAGGAAACCAGTATCTGCTGAGCTCTCACTATTTCTTTCATTACTTACCTTAGCCCCGTGCATCTGTTGGCATTGACCAGACCCCTAAATTTCCAATTGCCCAAAGTTCAGTCCTAGGAATTTTTTTCTCCCTTACTTTCTAGGAAATCTTATCTACTCCTATAGTTATACATGCCAAATTTATATCTTCAAACCCACACTTCTTTAAGCTCCAGACTTTTATATCTGTCTTCTCTGTATCACACTTGATTGTCTCAAATTTAATACATCCCATGCAAATCTCCTTTCTTCTCTCTCCCGAATTTCTGTGAAGGTGATTGCACTCACATATTTCCAATTATTTAGGCAAAAACATTGGGATCACCCCGGACATCTCTTGCTCACTTTCACACCCCACAGGCAATCCACAAAAGAGATCCCGGCAACTCTTCCTTTAACACATTTCCAAAATGCAAGTGCTCCTCACCCTTCCTCCAGCAAGCAACTGGCACTAAGCCATCTTCATCAGGATGATTAGGACCACCGACCTCCCTTTTTGCCCCATCTAGCTGATTCTCAACACAGAAGCCAATGTAATTGTTTAAATTTCAAGTCAAAACAGGTTGCTTCTCTTCTCAAAGCTGCAGTAGCTTCCCACAGGCCTTTCCATGCACAAGGCCCTATGCAATCTGGCCGCCCGACTCCTCTCTGTCTTCATTTCTTACCACTCACCTCCTTACTCTCTTGGCTCTTACTTCCAGCTGTATATTACTCTCCCCACTCTCTGGATCACATTCGCCTGGAAACCTTCACATATCCTGCCTTCATGTCCTTCATGTCCCTGCTCAAAGGACGCTTTATCGGAGAGACCTTCCCTAACCACACCATGTAAAACCTGCTCCTCCCTGGGCACTGTCTTCCTCATCCCACTATGTACAGCCCTGATCCAGCTTTTCTCATCGAAAATATTTTTCTTCATGTATACATGCATGTATACATGTACATGTTTGTTTATTCTGCATATATATAAGTATGTATATATGTATGTATGTGTATATATATATTAATATGTGCATATCAGGGAAAAATCCCTGTGGGACAGGGAGCAATAGGAGAAAGAAACACAGTATGTTGCCGAAAACCTTTAAGAATTTTATCACAATAAACTTACATCTGATATCAACCATATTCAATGAGCATTCATATACAGCCTCTCTTCTTTTAGCTTACAAAATATCTCTATAAAATAAGGCACGTTGTTTTTTTCTTTTTCTTTTTCTTTTTTTTTTTTTTTTAGACAGAGTCTCACTCTGTTGCCCTGGGTGCTATGGCATCATAGCTCACAGAAATCTCAAACTCTTTGAGCTTGAGCAATCCTCTTGCCTCAGCCTCTAGAGCAGCGGTTCTTACAACCCACAGGAACTGTATTAAAGAGCTGCCGCATTAGGAAGGTTGAGAACCGCTGCTCTAGAATAACTAGGACTACAGGTGTCCACCACAATGCCTGGCTAGTCTTTCTGTATTTAGCAGAGACAAGATCTCACTCTTGCCCAGGCTGGTCTTGAACTTCTGAGCTCAGGTGATTCCCCCCTTCTTGGCCTCCCAGAGTGCTAGGATTACAGGCATGAGCCACTGTACCTGGGCTAACATGGGTAGTATTATTCCCATTATACACATTACAAAACAGAGTTTTGAGGAGGTTAAGGGGATCACAAGTCCTGAATAGCAAAATCAGGATAGAATCCAGACCTGCAACTCTGAGGTAGAGCTTTCCAGTCTAACAAATGGGACAAACAAATATCCTCACAGCTCTGCTGATGGGCAAAAGTGCTACCACAGAGGTGGAGAGATTTTAATAGAATGGCAGAAGCTCCCTACATTCCACTTGGAGTTCTGGGATCTGCAGGAACATCAGCCTGAGGCAGCAGCAGAGTCAGAACTTGAAGCCATGATCAGGAGAATGGTGGAATAGAACCTATTTGGGGCTTCCATTAGTATGACAATAGCACAGGATTTTCAAGCTACCAGGCCTGTGACCTTCTTTAAGAAGGAAGCCAAGAAAACTGACAGTTATCTTTGCTGACAGAAATATCTGCAGCTGTCATCTCGTGGACCAGCTGCTGTACCTAATCAGCCTCCTCCGAGGCAGCTGACTAGAGCTTAGCATACTGGGCTGAGAAATTATGTGCGCCTCCTGGCTGCCAAGGGCCAGTCTCACTAACTGCGCTGTTGCCAGTGGCTGTTTGTTTTGATACAGAGTAGAAGTCCCCACAACGCTACCCCCTGGAGTTCATTTAAATCTGACATGCAGCTGGATGCTGGTCAAAACACAGCCCAGAGTGTTTGCAACGATCCAGTTTCGAATGTCTGTCTCTGTCCCTGTAAATTCGCTTATGCTTTGTCAGGCCACGTGGGCACTGTTTTTTCCCCCAGAAAATGTCTCTATAAAGAGCAACAGCTGAAGCCACTGTGCTGGGTTTTGCCCATTTCCCCATCTCTTCCCCCTACTCAGTATAACACAGCACAACTCTTCAGAAACTGAAATTACACTGAAAAGTGTCATTTTCAGTGTTGGGATATATGGGAGTTTTAAGCATTAATTAGCTGTCATTATTAAATCAACTTTAGTAATTATAATATTTTCTCCAAGGAGATTTGGGTAAGAAAAAAATCGGAGAACTACAAAATAACTGCAAAGGTACCATTCCTTTTGGTTCAATGAGTCTCATTGTTTAAAAAATCTTTTTATTGGGTAGTGCCTATGACTCAAAGGAGTAAGACACCAGCCCCATATGTAGGAGGTGGCGGGTTCAAACCCAGCCACGGCCAAAAACTTCAAAAAAAAATCTTTTTATTTTATTTGTAAATAACATAAGTCAAAGCAATGAAGAAAATGGAGCATAGGTCAAATACTTCACCTAAGAAATCTCTTCATCCAAAAACAAAAGAAATCCTTGAATTAAAAATTGTTTGAAGTCAGGTTTTAGGTAACTTCTATACAGTAAGCATGATGCCAAGTTTGACCTTGTGTACTTAAAAGGCAAGTATGCAGCATTCCAAGGTTGAGAACCCTGCATTCGTACCATGTTAAGCCATCAAAACCATGTCCTTTTGTTGCCAGGCTTGAAAAAGAGATCCAAGATCTTGAAAAGGCTGAGCTTCAAATCTCAAGGAATGAAGAGGCAATTTTAAAGAAACTCAAATCAATTGAGAGGACAGCCGAAGACATAATAAGGGTGAGCACTGACCAGTTTTAAAACCACAATTCTCTCTCAAAATGAATCACAAATACTCAATAAGTCTTCAAAGTATATCTGCATTTAGATTTTTTTTTATTTTTACATATACATGTGTTTATTAGGTTTCCACTTTTTGCCTTCACAGAATTTAAAAGGCTTAAGATTTAATAACAATAACAACATTTAAGATAAGGACTAGAAACAAAAACCATGTAAAGAATGAATAAAGATAAATACATTCAGAAAAGAAAACAGATTATTACTGCATTGAAATTATTATTAATTAATATGCAATTATTATTATTAATTAAGCAATATTAATAATAATAATGCCAAGAAAGTAACATTCACATTGTCAAATAAGACTATGTCTATTATAGAATGCTTTAACTTTTTTGATACTTTGAAAAAAAATTAAAAAAAAAAAGAAGTTAACTGATGACTTCA
>CAUYON010121760.1:0-22867 GCA_963573935.1 Arctocebus calabarensis
TGGTGTGGGCTAACCTTACTGGAGTTAGATGATATTTCAAAGCAGTTTTGATTTGCATTTCTCTGATGATTAGGGATGATGAGCATTTTTTCATATGTCTGTAGGCCGTGCACCTGTCTTCTTCAGAGAAGTTTCTCTTCAAGTTTCTTGCCCACCCTGAGATGGGATCACTTGTTCTTTTCTTGCTAACACGTTTGAGTTCTCTATGGATTCTGATTATTAAATCTTTATCAGAGCTATAACCTGCAAATATCTTCTCCCATCCTGAGGGCTGTCTGCTTGCTTTACTTACTGTGTTCTTGGCTGTGCAGAAGCTTTTTAGTTTGATCAGGTCCTCGTAATGTATTTTTGGTGTTGCTTCAATTGCCCAGAGTGGGGTGGGGGGTGGGGGTCGGTTCTTCATCATAAAATATTCTCCTAATTAAAAAAAAAATTCTCCTAATTGTGATGGCTAAGACTTCCATTCCAATGTTAAAAAGCAGTGGAGACAAAGAAAGATGGAGACTTTACCTATTTCAATGTTTACATGGATATAGTTGGAATATATTCTTCTTAGCAAAGTATCTCAAGAATGGAGAAAAAGTATCCAATGTACTCAGCCCTACTATGAAAGCAATTTATAGCTTACGCTATAACCCTATTATAGCCCAAGAAGAATGGAAAAAGGGAGGGGGGGGAATGGGTGGAGGGAGGATAATTGGTGGGACCACACCTTCGGTGCATCTTACAAGGGTATATGTGAAATTTACCAGGTGTAGAATATAAATGCCTTAACACAATAACTAAGAACATGCTGTGAAGGCTATGTTAACCAGTTTGATGAAAATATTTCAAATTGTATATAAAACCAGCACATTGTACCCCATGATTGCATTAATGTACATAGCTATGATTTAATTAAAAAAAAAAAAGAGTCTGAATAGAAATTCAAACCATGTACAACATTCCCTTAAGCCAAAACATAATCCAGAGCAAGGCCCTAATTCTCATCAACTCTATGAAATCTGAGAAAGATGAGGAAGTTCCAGAAAAGAAACAAACAAACAAAAAAAAGTTTGAAGCTAGTAGAGGTTGGTTCATGAGGTTTAAGGAAAGAAGCCATTTCCATAACATTAAAGTACATGGTGAAGCAATAAATGCTGATGGAGGAGCTGCAAGTTGTCCAGAAGATCTAGCTGCAACCACTAATGAAGGTGGCTACACTGAACGACAGGTTTTCAATGTAGATGAAACAGCCTTGTATTGGAAGAAGATGCCATCTAAGACTTTCATAGCTAGATAAGAGAAGTCAATGCCTGGCTACAAGACCTGCAATGACGGTCTTAAATGTCTCTTTAGGATTAGATGAAGTGGGTATCATTAAGTTGAAGAAAATGCTTATTTATCATTCTGAAAAATCCTAGGGACCTGAAGAATTATGATAAATCTACTTTTCCTGTGCTCTATACGTAGAATAATGAATTCTGGATAACTGCACATTAGTTTACAGCATGGTTTACTTGACTATCTTAGGCTTCCTGTTGAGACTTGTTGCTCATTGACAATGTACCTGGTCATGCAAGAGCTCTGATGGAGATGTACTAGGAGATGAATGCTGTTTTTATGCCTTCATTCTGCAGCCCATGCATCAAGGAATAATATTGAATTTAATGTCTTATTATTTACAAAAAACATTTCATAATTCTATAAAGGCCATAGATAGTTATTCCTCTGATGGATCTAGACAAAGCAAATGGAAAACCTTCTGTAAAGAAAACACTGTTCTAGATACCATTAAGATATTGGTGATTCATGGAAAGAGGTCAAAATATCAACATGAACAGGGATTTGAAGAGGTCAAAATTTCAGTGAAGAGAGTCACTACAGAAGTGATGGAAAAAACAGGAAAACTAGAATTAGAAGTGGATCCTTAAAATATGACGGAATTGCTGTAATTTCATAATCAAACTTCAGTGCATAAAGAGTTGCTGCTTTTGGATAATCAAAGAATATATTTTCCTGAGGTGGAATTTATTCTTGGTGAAGATGCTGTGAACATTGTTAAAATAGTAAGAAAAGATTTAGACTATTACATAAATTAGGTTGATGAGGGAGGGAAGGATTGGGAAGGATTGACTCCAATTTTGAAAGACGTCCTCCTGGGGGTAAAATGCTATTAAACAGCATTGCATGCCACAGAGGTATCTTTTATAAAAGGAAGAGATTATAACTGTGGTAAACTTCATGTCTTATTATACAATATTGCTACAGTCACCCCAACTTTGGCAACCACCACCCTAATCAGTAGCTAGTCATCAACACCAAGGGAAGACCTGCCACCAGCAAAACTGTTAAGATTTGGTGAAGGCTCAGATGATTGTTAGTACATTGTAGTGATAACATATTTTTAATGTTGGACGTTTTGTAATAATATATTTTTAACATAAAAGATGTACACTGTTTTCTTAGATATAATGTCCTTATACATGTTATTTTATTTTTTATTTTTTTAATTAATTAATTTATTTATTTATTTGGAAGGTGAAAGAATGTATCAATGAACGAATACAGTCCCTTCCAGGGCAAAGTGAATGAAAGCATCAATGAATGGATGCAGTCCATTCATGGAATTGAGGCCCAGGAAGTTCACATTAAACTGACCTAGGCATGGGGAATGGGGGGGTTCCACATTTAGTCCCAAGTGCAAAGTGAAGGAGACACTGAGGCACAGGTGACTCCTTTCTATGCATATTTTTTAAAAATATTTAGTTGAATCATACTGTATAGCCAATCATAGATAATCATTTTTCACTTTTCATTAAGACAAAGTAATTTTCCCATTTTATTTAAAAATTCTTCAAAAATATCTTAATGGCAGCATAATATTCTACTCTAATATCATATAGATCACAATTTGCTTAACTCTTCTCCCATTGATGGACATTTAATAGTCCTGTGATTTACTTAAGCTATTAAAGGAATTCTGCAAAGTGATCATCATTATACAGGGTGGTCATAAAGTTCTTTTATGACTGATAGTCTTTTGATGACAATATGCATGTATATTCACTGTGTTTCCAGACTTTATGAATGTTTGTCTGCATTTCAGATTTAATTCCTTAAGAAAAATTCCAACTCCATTCCTAACCATTGGAAACACAGAAAAGCCATTTGTTTTAATCATCCTTAATTGTCCTAATCTGGAGAGCCCAGCATGGGCAGCCTCTTAGCCTTTCTTTCCTATGAGAGACATCATAACCCCTAACTTGAGCTCCTCCCTGACAGTGAGACGGTGCCCAACTCTAAAACCACCACAGCATGGCTACCTCACCTGCACCTCAGCAGGGGACAATTATGGTGCCACCTGTGAATACCACTGCGATGGAGGTTATGAGCGCCAGGGTACCCCCTCCCGGGTCTGCCAATCCAGCCGCCAGTGGTCAGGATCACCGCCTATCTGTGCTCGTGAGTGAAACCAGGGAATGAAGAGAGTGGACATGTCGACTTGGGGGTTCTCGTTCCATGGCACAGTGTCTAATAGCAATGTATATGATGTGAAAAGGTGGGGGTCTGAGATGTATCTATTTTAAGGGTCAAAATTCCCCCATAGAATACTCCTATCCCAAACAGAAGAGCTTAAAATCAGAATTTCCCCCAAGGGAAATGGAAACTACCAGAAAAAGTTAACCTGAAAGACTGGAACGCCTCAAAATGTAAGTTACCCAAGCTGAGATGAAGGAGAAGGCCATATTCTGACCAATCATTTGCTTTTGCCCTAGCTATGAAGATTAATGTCAATGTTAACTCAGCTGCTGGTCTTCTGGATCAGTTCTATGAGAAACGGCGACTCCTCATCATCTCAGCTCCTGATCCTTCCAACCAATATTATAAAATGCAGATCTCTATGCTACAGGTGAGTCCCACTCCCCTAATGAGGGTTTTGCTCCTTTGCATTACCCCCTTTCCTTTTCCAAAACAAAGAGTTGCTCTCTGCAACACAAACCCTACTTCCTCAAACTTTTTGTGGATAACATTTGATCGATTTTACTATAGTCATACATATTCAGACCATTTTTAAAACTGCTTTGTTTTTACTGAAAATGCAATGAAGCCAGTGGAGTGGTGGGTGTAACTTGCAGAGGACTAGGTGAAAGAAGGGAAGGGGGTATGTCAAAGCACTCTGTAGAGACTTGTAAGGCAGGATCAAATGTAAATGTTGGGAACTAACCATGTTTATGTTTTCAAGGAATAACAGCACTAACAAACATTTATGCAGTTAAGTGCTACTAATCTGCGAGCTTTACATGTATTCATCCAATTCGCACAACAACCCTTATGAGGTGGGTACTATCATTATCCCCACTGAATAGGTAAGGAAATTAAGGGTTGAGAGGTTAAGTAATTTTCCCAAGGCCACTAGCTAGTAAGTGGTAGAGCTGGGATTGAACCAGGCAGTCTGGCTCCACAATCAGTGCCCTTAACCACTATCAGTAGCAAAAAAGAAAGAAAAGTGTTGTGATAGCTCAAAGTAAAATCAGACAGTCACATGATGATTTTTAATGTACTAAGAGCTACCAAGCCAAAGTCACTGGTGGTGGAGGAAGAGGTAAATAGGACAGAATAGATATGACCATGAGAAGAACTTATTAGAAGAACAGGATGGCTTTCTGAGGAGAATTTAGGGTGTACTGTCAAGACTAAGAGAAGCGGCTCTTGGGTACTATAGGAGTTTGATCCACATATAAGAGAAAAAGCTACTTATAAGTTTTTTAAAGGTCAAATTTTAGATGTTGCCAAGTCAATACTGAGAAACCCATGATGGTAGAAGTTTTACCAAAAGAATGAACCCTGGGTGGGGTCTAGACCAAAGAGGACCTCATTCCTTCAGGGATCTAAAAAAGAAAGACATAGGCGATAGCTCCAGATTGAACAGAAAGCAAGAATAAGAACAGGAACCTTCCAGTGAGGAAATAACTCTGAGGGGTAAGGACAAGAGTGGGAGTGGTGCCTGTGGCAAAAGGGGGTAGGGTGCTGGCCCCATGTGCCGGAGGTGACGAGTTCAAGCCCAGCCCCAGCCAAAAACTCCAGTGGGGGGGCGGGGAGAAAAGAAAAGAAAAAATAAATAAAGTCTATTAAAAAAAAAAAAAGAGAACAAGAGGGGGAGCCCAAAAATGAAATGGGGTGGGAGACCAGGGCGTATTCAATGCCTCTTTAAACCTTGCCCTGGTAACTGGCTAAAGGGGGATCCTGCAGAACAAGGCATAGAGAGCCAGGGTGGGGTTACAGGGTGTGCTGCCCACTGTGAGGAAGACAATGAAGGGTAGTGAAAAAAACCACTGGGCACTATTTTGGAGAAATCCTGGAGACTGAGAGAAAACCCTGGTAATATAAGTCTAGCAATAAAGAGCACATACTTGGACAAAGGGCATCAGCCTTCTGTTTGAATCTCAGCTCAGCATCTTATTTGGGCAAGCTACTTTCTCCTCTACAGAATCAGAATGACCCCCTCTAGCTTGTCAGGAGTCTTGTGAAGGTTAAGTTAGATTTTTTTCTATAAATCATGAGGCATAAGTATTCAATAGCCATTATTATCATATCACATTAGCCATCCATTAGGGACCTGTGCATTTTAAACCTATGCAAAGCTAAGCAATGATTATGTTTCTGCAATTCAGTCATGACAATTCTCTTTTCTATCCCACATCATATAACTGGTTCCATACACTTCAGCAGAATGAAGAATAAAGGAAATGCTGTTGGGCAAGTACTTCAGGAGTGGCAGAGGGAAAATGTTATGTACACCCAACAGCACGATCATGGGATCATTGGGGGAGAAGCCCCTCCTTTCTCATACCTCATGTGATCCCAGGAGGAATCAGCCAAGTAGCCTTAGTTTTGAGTGCAGAGGCATGATCCATAAAAACATTCTCTCCTCCCAGAAATCCACCTGTGGACTGGATCTGCGGCATGTGACCATCATTGAGCTGGTGGGGCAGCCACCTCAGGAGGTGGGGCGCATCCGGGAGCAACAGCTGTCAGCCAACATCATTGAGGAACTCAGGTCCAAGCTGGGAGGCTGCATGGCAGGGTTGGGCAGAAACCCTAGGCAGGCCACTGGCAACAGGGGGTTGCAGGGAACCAGCAGACACTACTCTCTTGGGGAACTTCTTGTGTTTGATCTCTTATGGACGCATTAGGTGAGACCAGAAAGTGGTTCTTGACTCTGGCAAGACATCAGTATCAAATGGGGGCTTAAAATACAAATGACCTGGCCCCCAAAACCACTTCAGGAATTCGCTTTTACAAAGGCTTTTAGATGACTCTGAAGCACGGGCAAGGCTGAGACAGTTAGACTCAAACTTGACTCAGATGGTCCCATGATCCTGTTGCCTTCTGGCCGCATCTCAATGCCTTCAGTTTCCAAAGAAACAAAAAGGCATCTTTAGGCACTTCAGAAATGTGCTTTTGCAAAGGCATTTAGATGAATCATACCTGCCAGCTTCTAGGGAAAGATAAGGCTATAGGGGACAGACAGGTGGTAGAAGTTGACTTTTCTCATTATCTATCTATTATCACCCGTCGAAGGCCTCCACATATGCCCAGGGCCAATAAAGCCATCGCTGCTCTCTGTTCTACAAACAATATTTGCCCTAGGGCTTAGTTTCAGTGTAGGCAGAAAGATTCAGTCTCAATTAGAGGACAGACTAGGAAACATAGGAGAGAGACTACAGACTTGCAGCTACAGTTAGAAGAGCTAACCAAGTGGTGTTTATCAACTTCAGGGCTACCATGTGTGATACACACATACAGCACAGTGACAGGTGACCCCTAGAGTTATTCTGTGTAGCCTACACAGCAATATGTGATTGTCCTGCCTAAAGGGGCCTACAATGGAAGCACGGCCTGGTAATAGCAGGTAATAACAAAGCTGCCCCAGGTGGGGTGAGGACAGTTTAGCAGACCTGAATACACAGAGGCACCAAAACTAGGATCTGAACCTAGAAAAGAAAAGAGACTTGAGATAGGTAGTGGAGGGGATGGAGACAAGGGATAGGATTGGAAAGAAACTAGTCCATCAGTGGAGCTAGGAAAGGTAAGAGGATAGTAGAGCCTGGTGGGACAGATGCCCAGACAAGATCTCACATCTCCCTGGGCTGCTCTCTCTAGGCAATTTCAGCGCCTCACTCGCTCCTACTTCAACATGGTGTTGGTTGACAAGCAGGGTATTGACCGAGAACGCTACATGCAACCTGTCACCCCCGAGGAAATCTTCACATTCATTGATGACTACCTACTGAGCGACCAGGAGTTGACCCAGCGCCGGGAGCAAAGGGACGTATGCGAGTGAACTTGTGCCAGGGCATTGATTGAAGTCAAGGAAAAAACTCTAGTTAGCTGAAGTTGAGGCATAAAAAATTAGGAAATGGTTTCCCACAATTCTGGGGACAGGACTCTGAGGTGGGTGAGGTTTGCCAATCCAGAAGTTTCCAGGCACCTTTTTAGGGCTGTGTAATACCATGACTAAGCAAGTGTCTGCTTCAGGTAGCACTGCAAGAACACAAGAAACTAGGTAGGGGATGAGGACAGGCCCTGGGCAAGTGGGTTGAGGGTAGAAGGCTTTCCTTTCCTAACCTGGGTCTTTGCCCAACTCTCCAAATTCTTTCAGATTAAGTAAATCCTAAACTCATTCACTAACCAGCAGTTTTAACTGGTTCTTTACCGTGAGATGACAGCAGAGGGCAGCACCAACACAACCACCAGGACACTTTAAGCAAGTGTAGCTTTCCTTTCAGTTTAACTATATCACGGGGCCAGGGTGGAGGAGGCTACAAAACATCCTTAAACCTACTTATCATTTTCCTTTCTCAGGCATTGGGCTTCAAATGTTATCTGTACCATTGCTTCACTTAAGAGTTAGGAAAATGCTACAGTGGGAGGGAGCTTAAGAAATCCAGTCAGTGCAGAATGCTCTCTCCTGCCCCTCCAGTTGGCTCATGGGCAAGGACCTCTTCTTCCTGTGACCTCCGATTCCCATAGCAAAGGGCAGGCAATGATGTCATTTCCTTGGAGGAGACCCTAGCCTGTTATCTAGGAGACTTAAAAACCACCACTACAGGTCATAGGGCAAGAGCTGCAGCAGCACAAAGGCAAGAACCAGGCTTAAAAGTAAATGTGGGATGGGGTGGCGCCTGTGGCTCAAAGGAGTAGGGCACCAGCCCCATATGCTGGGGGTGGTGGGTTCAAACCCAGCCCTGGTCACAAACTGCAAAAAAAAAAAAAATGTAAATGTGGGATCTGGCTATCATCATGTGGGACCACACAAAGATCCCTGCCCTGACTTTAGTCCCACTCAATGGTATGCCACAGTTTTAAAATGTTCTCCCCATTGTCTTGTTTTATATACTCATGGAGCCCAGAGTTACAGTGAAGACTCAGCAGTCTTTCTCCTTCAGCTTTACCCAGAGGGTGATCAGTGGAAGACTAGAGAGGAGAAGGCAGCAGGCTGGGTGGGTAGGCTTGAACATTCACTATTCACGTGGCACTATTCCAATTCCATGTGTCATTTGAAATGTTCTATTGATTGGCCCTGAATTCTTCACGAGAACCCTATAAGGTAGGTACTAGCCCCATTTTACAGGTGAGGGGATTAAAGTTCAGCAAAGCTAGGCAATTTGCCTAAGATCAGGCAGCTAGTAAATGTGGTCAGGATTTAAACACCGGCATCCCAGTCCCAGAAAAAATATTTTTAGACATTATGCCATGCTGCCCCGACTTCTTCTACTTCACATTTAAAAACAAATGAAAGCTCTAAGCTAGGAGAAAGATTCCATCTTTTATAATACTACTCAAATACAAGACTCAGAGTGGGCCCAGGAGGAAAGAAGGAAATAAAAGTCTCTCAACCCCCCAAAAATTCACTCTTTAAAGCAGAGTGATAGGACATAAATCATGAGCCCAGAGCACACGAGGGTAGCAGTGAGTCAGACAAAAGCTGTTTCCACCAGGGTTTTAGTGGAAATCTCAATTTTTTTAATGTAAAATAAAAAGTTAAGCAGTTGCTGGGTAGAAAGTGACATGGAGGAAATGATCAAACTTGGAGAAAAAGGTCTCTTAACCCTCTTCCCTTGAAGGAAATACAGGAGGTGTGAGAGGCAGGAGGCAAGTTATGGGCAAAAGGCAAAATACAATAAGTTTGGGTGGCAAATCTCTGGACAGACCAGATCTGTGGTTCCAAAGGCAAAGATTCCATGTCAGGCAAGATGAATGCCCTTCCCTGTCCTTTTTCACTGATGTTTCAAATAGCAAACCGGGACATGCTAGCAGGTCCAAGGTCCAAACACAGAAGGCCCACTATCCTCTGAACAGAGTCCCCAGGTGGTTCTAACTCTTGCATATAAATACTCCTCAAGCTTAAAGTAACTGAAGATCTTTTGTTTCATTCTGAAGTCAAGGCAAGTCATTTTTCCTTTAAGTAAGGTTTTACAAAAACCTTCTTAGCAGATAATGATTCAAGAAATCCCACCTCCTAAAGCAGAGGAAAAAGACAGCAGTAGAATCAGGCTCAGAGCCAGACTACAACCCTGTATATAGTAGGTCGCTATGAAAGTCTTGAGACAGGCTGTGTTATGGTCCATTATTTCACTTCCAAGAAACACAGTCAACAGCATCCTTCCTGATTCACCCATGCAAATTTCAACTTGCTCGGCTTATCGGTGTTGCTGGGAGGGATTCATTTATTTCCATCCATGCAGATTTTATGTTTCTTGATTTTTGTGTATCTCAAAACTTTTTTAATAACCCACATATCTTTTCTGTCTCTCTCTGTGCCTCTGTCTCCACTTTTACCTTCTGCCACGCTCACCCTGTCTTCTCCTCCCCACCTCCCTCTCCTCTATCCCACTCTCCTTTCTGTCTCTCTTTTTCTCTCTCTTTCTCACACACACACACACACAAACACACACATGCGCTATACTGTCACTATGCTGGCTATGTAATAGCCAAAGCATTCTGATTGTCCTACTTTGTAAATTAAACTTATTTCTTTAGATCTCAACTAAGAGATGGGTCACCTCTTGTTTGACTCTGTGCCCATAACACATATCATTATCACAGGAGACAGCATGGTGCAGTACAATCAGACTTTGGTTGAAATCTCAACCCTGTCACATGACTGTGGGCTTGAGTTACCTCATCTGTAAAAAGGAAAGATTCCTTATTTCATAAGATGGTTGGAGATTTTAAAGAAATAACACATAAATCCTCAGACATTCAATATATATCAAAAAGGCATTCAACATATATTAATTCCCTTTTGCACAAGAAGTCAGGAATCGCTCAGGCTCTACCTAGAAACTCACAGTCTTATTTCTGAGATGCTTAGTTAGCTGTGTTATTTCTCTCTCAAAACTAAATAATGGTAGTAGGAGTGAAGGGAGAGTCCCCAGCTCCCAGAGAAATTGAAGGACATAGAAAGAAGTATTTATGGAAGGGAACATCTTCCCTCACCTCAGGTGTGGACATCTCTCTCCTTCCTCCAGCATGGGAAAGGTCTACAAAGCTAAAGGAAGAATTCCCTCGCTACTTGAGAGAGAGAGAAAAGTGGCACCACTTTTAAAATGGGTCCTCTGTTCTCTCCTTAATAGCAAACACAAAGAATAAGAGATCAGAGATCAGCAAAGGTTTCAGGCAGCAATGTAGGGAAAGGCAAATTTTCTTCAAATCAGCACAGATGGTTAGGGAAGAGCATTTGTCACTTTGGGTCTCACCCTTCAAACCATGGGAAAAGCAGCAGTAAGTCAGGACATTAAAGACAAAAGCATCTATAGAACTAACAAATACAAACACTTGACAAGTAAGAAAGCTTTATTGAAGCACACATACATGTTAGGGGGTGGGAAACAAAAAAGCAAGTTATAGCCCAGGATCCCAAGTTATACCTTCCATTACAGTATCAATCCACACCAAATTAATCTTTTAAAAACATTCCTCCATGCAAGCTCATACATACAGTAGAAACCACCACAGCTGCCCTCAATCCAATCTCCTTACAGGAAATCAGCTAACAGTTAACTCTACTGAAAGGGAATTCTATTCTGATATAGATGCCTTCCACACACAACATTGTGTAGATACAACTTATAAAAATCAGAAGGTCAATTTGGATTAGTGAGTACAAGAAAATGAAATGTAGCTCACAGACCCTTCTTTGAAAAGCTTCAAAACACCACACCCACATATGTAGGTCCTGTTTGGGAAACAAATACCAAAAATAGGCATTGAATCCACATGAGGTAAGAAGTCTCTGGCTAAATTCCTTTGGAACCCTAACAATCTCCAGCCTGGAGAAACACTGGACCAGTTTAGATAATACTTGGCTCTTCTGCTAACACAGTGGTATACAGACCACATTCTGTGTAGTGACACTCCCCAGACACAAACACTAAGAAAGATATGGAACATGAGGGTGAAGATATGTCATCTTTTATTAGAGAAATAAGGCACTCACTCTCCAACTGCTGTATCTGTTTAAAATGCAGAGAATTCAACATGGGCTTTGAGCCACTTTCCCTTACTCGGGTCCCCTGGGAATGGCTAAAAGCTCTCACTGGACATGTTCATGACTTAGTCAAAAGGCCATGATCTAATTAAAGTGCTTTTCTAAAGTGGTTCCATTACAAGAGTCCCCCAGAGGTCTAGTAAAGGTATCTAGAACTGGAAAAAGCTGGGGAATTTTCTTAGCCTTTCAAAGAAAAGCATTAGACCCAAACGAGATGGAAACTGTTTAAAAACAAGAAAAGTTAAAAGGCAAATTCTGGAAATCTATCAAGGTAGAAAATGAGTTAAAAGCATTAGAGAGGAAGGAGAGGAACCACTCACCTCTCTCCCATACTGCTCTGTCTTTAGTAACCCAACCCTACTTTCCAGAGCCTTGGCCTCAGATCAGGCACACCTGGAAACACAGACTAGTACTAATGCCAAAGGTAGCCTGGGCTTCCTGGGGAAGTAGGAACAAGGAGAGCAAGACAAAGGAGAAAAGTCTGTTTCAAAAGAATTTTTAAGTTAATCAAACCTCATAAAGATATAAGGATGTCCTCTGAAAACATACTAGATTATGCACAAATAAAAACATTTTAAAGAGACCCTTATTCTTGAGCCTGCTAATGAGCATAATGTGATTTGCAGAAATACACATTTGTACACACACATACACAACATACACACTTTAAATTATAAATCTTTGCTCTTGGTTTCTTCACTTCCTCTGACTTGCCCTGGCCAGGGCTGGACCTGCAGAGGAGAACAAGGACTCATAAACCCAGCTTCTGCTTGGCCATCGAGGAACGGAGCTGCAGAGTCCCTTCTGCCCAAGACCCTGGGTACTGTCGCATCTTCTGCCACAGGCTCACTTCTTCCCCAGTCGAGTCCATCCAGTCCACCACTTCCCCATTACTGATCCCTGAGGAAAAACACCAGAGGAGGCTGAACAGGTGCCCCACTCCTCAGCCAGGGCAAGATGTGTTATACAGCAAGGGTAGCTGTCCCATAAATGACAGTGTGCTATGAAGAGAAGCTAATGAGGACAACAGTTGGGGAAGTGTTTCCTGTTGATCCCGAACAGATAAATCTGTGCTCCTGAGACTCTATCGAGAGACTTAAGGTTGATGAAATGGGACTCCAAATGGTACATGGTCACTAGAAACTTCTGATCCTGAGACTATTACAGAGCTCTAGTATCTGACACCTCATGCCAGAGCTACTACCCTTCTGTTACTGCCAACTGGACTTAGAGTATTTTTAAAAAAGCTTAACACCTTTTTCTCTAGCTGCAGACTTCAACAACATTTACTGAGTGCCTGCTATGTGCCAGATACTCTTCTAGGGTCTGGAGATATAGTAAGCAAGCAGGGAAAGTCCCTTTTCTCAGACAGCTTACATTTGAATAGGGAAGACAGAAAATGCAGAAGCAAACCAATGAAAGTATTTCAGATAGTGAGGTCAATGTTATGAAGTAAATAAATAAGTTGATTTGTAGTGCTTGGATCAGGATGTACTGTGCAGATAGAATGGTCTGAGGGACTCTCTGAGAAGGAGACATCTGTGGACAGCACCTGTGCTCAAAGGAGTAGGGCGCCAGCCCCACATGCCAGAGGTGGTGGGATCAAATCCAGCCCTGGCTAAAAACTGCAAAAAAAATAAAAATAAAGAAGGAGAATCAGACATTTGAGTAGAAACCTGAAGGATGGGAAGAAGCCAGACTATCCAGACACAGGGAATAAAAACTACAAAGGTTCCGAAGTGGAAATGAGCTGCTTGGTATATCTGGAGAGCAGGAAGTCATTGTGGGTGGAGCAGTGAGCAAGCAGAAGAGTGATATGAGATGCATCAGAAAGGAACAGGGGCTAGGCTTGTACGAGGGCCTCTAGGCATAACAACTTTGGATTGTTTTCTTAGTACAATAAGAAGCCACTGAAGGGTTTTAACAGGAGACTGACATGAACTAGCTTACATATGTAAAAACTTCATGCAGATGCTTTGTGTTAAATGCTCTGTGTGGGTGATTAATATACAAGTAGTACTTAAGGCCATAGGAATGCAGAGACTCTGAGGAAATCAAAGAAGAGGATTCAAAATGAATCTCTGAGAAGCACCAACATTCAGAGTTTGGGTATAGAAAGAGGAACCCACAAAGAAAGTTGACCACGAAGGGATGAGCAGTGAATTTAGGGAATCAGAATGTGGTGTCAACAGAAGCTCAGCGTTCCAAGAAAAGGGGAGTGATCCACTCTGTTAAATAGTGATGAAAATTCTAGTGAGATGAGAACAACACTTTGGCAGGAGAAAATGCTCAGCAGAGTAGTGGGACAGAAGCCAGATCACAGTACATTGAGAACTAAAGGAGAGGTGAGGAAATGGAGACAATTATTTTTAAGGAATTAGATGGGGGATGTAGTCAAGAGAAGGTTTTATTTTGTTTAATAAGATTTGAAATACCAGAGCATATCTATATTACCCTCTAGTAGGTAGGGGGAATGAAAATGACAGATGATTACAGAAGAGCAAGAGGTCTAGAACACTTAGAGAGACCTTGGTTTTTGTTTGCTAGGGTGGCAGATAAAAGGTAATAGGTATGGATATATAGGTAGGTTTTCAGGTTTTCTCAGTGAAAAGATGGAGTTCCTGGCAATCAGGTTCACATTTATCTGTAAACACAATAGTGCATAAGCTCAGCCTTACCCTATTCCTGGCACATAGTAAGCACTCAATAAATATTCGTTGAATGTTAACTGAAAGGAAAGAAGACAACTCTCATGACAGAGGAACTCTGTGGCATATGTGAGGCAGGGATGCTATGGGGAATGAAATAGACAAAAGGCTTTTCAAACAAGTGAAGATGGGGGAGAGGCTCTCACCAGTGCCAACACCCAGCCTGACCCCTCCCAGGAAGTCATTGCTGGCCAGGGGCTCTCGGTCCCACACAGTCAGTTCCAGGCACATGTGCTGTAGATCTTCCAGCCTCACACCATTGTAGACAAATGTATGGTTGTAGTGGGGATTCAGGGTCTTCTTCATCACAGGAGTTTTACGTTTACTGGCCTTGTTCCTCATGGGAAGGAGGTATCTGGCAGAGGGCGGGGAGTAGTCAACGGCCTACTCAAAGCTGGCAATATCTATCTAAATTCCCCCTTTCCCTGCCACAGGCCTAGCCCAGCAGGGTGAGTCAACACCCAAATCCTAACGCACACACCCAGCTTTTGAATCTGCTGAAGCAGAGTTCCTACTACCTCCACTAGATCATTCACCTGATTCAATTTCCTTTAACCTGGAGAGAAAATTAATATAGTGTTATTAGTGGGACTGTTGTCTGTGCTTTGCCAAAAATGGGTTTTAAATATTTACTTCCATTTCTACTAGGCAAGACTCTTTGTAAACAAAACCAATGGTAATACCTATAGGCTTAGCCAATCATGATTTGTTAGAAAACTTAAGTTAGTGGGTAATCTATAATTTAGGGAAAGCTAGCCTTGCTTAAAAATTGTGGAGAATAAAACTTTGACTTCCAAAATCTAGACAATCAGCGGATGTGGATTTTTACCTGGGATTAATAAAGAACATGAGTCAGAGAAAAGTCAGAACCTATCTGTGTACCACCCTCCTCTTTGGATATCAACACTATAACCCAGTCCAAACTGAGCTCAGAACAGAGCAAAGATGGTAAGAGATGTTTGCCATTGCCTAATTTCAGGAACAAAGTTGATTGCTGGGGGTGATAAGACACAAAAGATAATAACCATAGATAAAGGTTAAATTGGTTCTTTACTTAGCCCTCTTATCCTAAAACTGGTTAGTTTGGTGCTGGTCCAGGGACTCACCCCTTGACAAAGCTGTCTGAAGTCCCTCCTGATTTGGCAGCCATGAGGTTCTTGGCTTCTTTGATCCACACCTGGAGCTCTCCCCCTTCCCCACCTTTACCTGTAAGGAATTTCAGCCATAGCAAGTGAGCCCCTATACCTCCAGATTTATCCTGAGCTTCATCTACAGAGCACTTCCTTTCCTTACTCCTAAAGGCTTCAAACACCATCCTAACCACGCCTAACTTGTATCCTCAGTACCTAGAACAGTGTGCAATACTAAGCAATAGGCACTCAGTTAATAACAACCACAATAACAATAAGTGCTTATTGAAAACTGGCTATGTGACAGGTACTATTAAGCATTTAATTCTCCAAACAACTCTATAAGATATATGCCATTACTGTCCTCACTTTGTAGACAAGAAAACTGAGACTCAGAGACATAAAATTTGCCTGATATTTGTTGAATAATTAAAAATGAGGGAACTCTTCCATTTGAGTTCTTGATTCTACCCTCACTTCACAGGACTAAGTGGGCATCATCAACTTCAACCCCCACCTCCTATTTTTAATATCTCTTTCTCCAGTGGACCCTTTTCCTCAGGCTAAATATATGCTAATCTCAATTCTTTAAAAAAAAAAAAAAATCCTTAAAAGAAAGCCTCCCTTAAACTATTCACCACGTCTCTTCTTTCTTTCACCATCAATTAACTCTAAAAAATAGTCCATATGAACACCTCTACTTCTTTGCCTAATTTACTCAGCCTAGTTTCAAGTAAAATCTGGTTTCTGCTTCCACTAATCCCCTGAAAATGCAATCTATAGCCAATTAGTCATGTCTTCTCAGTCTTCATCTAGCCTGACCTCTCTGTAGCATTTCAATGCTGTTGACAACCCCTACCCCTTCTTCTTGAAGCTCCTTCCTGGCATTTTCCTCTCTTGATAACCCTCTACTTCCCTGGCATTTCTTTTGCTCTTCATTCTTTAAAATGTTGTTGTTCCCTGTGATTCCATACTTGCCTATCTTCTCTAGACATTCTGCATACCCTCCTCGGGTATCTCATTGATTCTCCCAAGTCCTCTGGATTAGACCTGGCTGAAGGTACAACTTTAAAAGAACTTTGCCTTCCCGTTGCTAATGGGTCAAGTTAAACTCCTTACCATTGTGTTAAAGGTCATTTTCAGTAGAGCTCCAGCCTCATCTCCAATTCCAGCCCCACTGTCACATATAGCAAACTCCAGCCCAACTCACATAAGAGATTCACTCTCCCATGCTCACATACAACCCCATAATTACTATGTATTTTTAAAACCTTTGCTCTTGCTATCCTCTCTTCTGGAAATAACCTTCTCTCCCCATCCTTGTTCTTTTCTTCTTGGTAAAATCTTACATTCCAGTTTCAATGTTACTTCCTCTTCAAAGCTCTCCCAAAAGTAACCAGACAATTCACCACTCCTATACATATGTGTCCTTTTAGCACATGACTGTATCTTTTGCAAAAACTTAGTTCCTTGAGGGACAGCAAATATCTGTATTACTCATTTATATATCCATAATCACTAACACAGTGATTGACATGTTAAATTACTCTTCCTCAGCCTTCATTTTCCTGTCTCATTCTTTACCACCCCTTCCAACTACCCTTCTCAGCTCCAAAGTTTCTGTTCTCTTTTGCCCTGATAGGAACTTGCCAAAGCTGGACCAAGACCAGGTTAATTTAATAGCTTAAACAACAGGAATGCTGGCCGGGTGCAGTGGCTCACGCCTATAATCCTAGCACTCTGGGAGGCAAAGGTGGGTGGATTTCTTGAGCTCAGGAGTTCAAGACCAGCCTGAGCAAGAGTGAGACCTCATCTCTACTAAAAACAGAAAAACTAGCCAGGCATTGTGGTGGGTACCTACAGTCTCAGCTTCTCAAGAGGCTAGGCTGTAAGCTATGATGCCACAGCACTCTACCCAGGGCAACAGAGTGAGATTCTGTCTCAAAAAAAAAAAAAAAAAAAGAAGAAAGAAAGAAAAAGCAAAGCAAAGAAAAAAAGGAATGTCAATCCTTAGGCATTCCCCTCTGGCTGAAAAATGCAGAGAAGGCTTCCTCAGTAAAGGAATATTCCCTAGAAAATTCAAGGAACATCCCAATCTGGTCTCTCCAACAGTACTAGTCAGTAGCTAGCACCTGCCTCACACATATCTTGTGCAGAAGCCTAAGAGCTAAATCCAGGGCCCCAAAGAAAACTCACTCTTTTTCCGGTCACCTCCAACAGGGAGTTTGGAGGCTGGGATGTATTTCAATGAAACCACCAACTCGCCTTTGTGTGATGGCAAGCCAGTCAGGGACTCAGCACTGATCTGAAACACAGGGAAACCCAACAGGTCAAGCTGGGCTTCTCAGGAATTATTGGGACATTCCCCTCCCCCGGAACAGGATCCTTCTCCTTATGAATACAATCCAGGGTCCCCCTAGTCCACGGCAGCCAAAGGTTTCCAAGGCAGTTCTTCAGAAGGAAATACAGAACCAACAAAAGATCTTCTGCAATAACATTATGCCACTTCGGAGTACAGTTACTAGATCCCACATACTCTCAAAGGTCTCCTAGCAAGGTTGCCTCACAAATTCACATAGGAATGACACCCTGATGAAGAATCTTGCTACCAGCACTGTTAATAATAGCCACAAAGTAGAAATAACCTAACTGTCAATCAATATGTAGTTAAAGTTTTAATGCCCTCATATGACATATGACGTGTAGCCATCAAAAAGAATGCAGTGAATCTGTACATGCTGACATAGACAGATATCTAAGATATATTAAATCAGAAAAGCAAGATGCAGGAAAATTCCACTTATATTAATATATATCCATATTTGCACATGTGAACATATATGTATGCACATAAATGTATGCAAATAAAAAATATTGTTATCAATTATGTGGCACTTACTATATGCCAGGTACTGTGATAAGTACTTTAAATATATCATTTTGTTTAATCCTCAAGATAATCCCTATGAAATAGGTACTGTTCTCTCCATTTTACAGGTTATGCAACAGAGGAACAGAGAGGTTAAGTAACTTGCCCAAGATCACACAGTTAATATATGGCACAGCCAGGATTCAAATTCAGACAGACTTGTTCCAGAGTTCAAAAACCGAAGATACAAACTTAACACTTGTTTACTCTAGGAGGGAAGCGGAATGCGGAAAGAAAGGGGGCTTTCTCTTTTTATTCTATAGTAACATCTACAATGTCATTTTTATAAGAATGGAAAATATCATTTGTACTATTTTTTAAATAAAAAGTACTTTTTAGATGAGGGCTTCCAAAGATTTGAGGGTAGAAATGTAGATGTAGTGATTCTGTTACACAGATTTGAATATGCTACAATTTTTAATTTTACATTTCTTTGGGTTATTTTTGATTAATAGTTGTCTGTATCACTAGAATCTAAGTGCAAGGAAGATAGAAATCAAGCCTATTTTTGATCATCATAGTACGCCCAATGCTTAGCAAACTACCTGGCACACAGTAGGTACTCCACAAGTATTTACTGAATGAATGTAATACTGTAATTTGTTCATGTAAAAGTGAACGAATGAATGCATGTGATGAACAACTAGTGGCCTATCATTTTTGGCTTTTGCATAGCAGAATTGTTTCGCCCTGTTGGCTCTATCTGTGTAACTCTGTGTTTTATGCTTTGGTATCCAGAGAAGGAGCTGGCACAGACTAGAGGTGCCCTTTCATCTGCCTATGTCCACTGGGGTTGCTCCACCCCTGTACTCACCACTGACCATGCTGATGGTAGAAAAGCAGAATCCCCATAGGTTTGAATTAATATGCCACATGCACAGGACACACAGAGTTTAGTATATGGCAGACAGACAAAAGAATCAGGAAGTGGATGCAAGCATGAGAAAACTGAATGGGAACAAATGTATTGCCAGGGAAAAACAAAACAAAAATTAGAAACAACAGACATAGAAGGCATTAAATAAAATATATATCTATATATAGAGACAGATAGATAGCTATGTATATATAGATAGATATATACACACACATATAAATGGTCTTTTATTGTTTATAAAATGTCTACACAATTTATTAATTTCTAGACTGTGAACATCAGTGTTCTCTTAAAAATTGGAGTTTAGCATAAGCTAGAAACTGGCATAATTGTTTCAGTGGTATATCTTCTGGCTCAAAATATATGCCAAGATTAAATACTTCAATTTCAATGCAGTTTCTTCTCTTATGTAAAACAGTTTAACTAGTAGCAGTATATAATGGTTTAGAGTGACATTGCTAATGTAATTATATTGACTGCAGGCCCCTGAGAGAATTGCTTGGGTGCCAAATGATTAAGAAATTTTATGGGCAGTGCCTGTGGCTCAAGGAGTAGGGCGCCAGCCCCATATACCAGAGGTGGGTTTAAACCTACCACCTGGCCAAAAACTGCAAAAAAAGAAAAAAAGAAATTTTAAGTTTCTGATAACATATTAGAATTAGTTTGGTAATAGTTTATTTCTTGATTGGTTTCATTAATATGTAATATTTGTACCTATTTATACAGGTATATAAATATAGAGAGATATTTTGATACATGCATAGAATGTGTAACGATCAAGTCTGAGTATTTAGGATATCCGTCACCTTGAACATTTATCATATCATTGTATTGGTAACATTGCCAATCTTCTCCTCTAAGTATTTTGAAATATATTACTAACTACAGTCACCTTACTGTGTCTATCAAATTAATTCCTATTTTTATTAGTATTAAAAGGGAAAAAATTAATGCTGTCACTATTTTGGGGAGAGTAAGAGCTATTAAAATATTGGATGTACATTTCCTTTGACTCAGCAATTCCACCACCAGGAATTTCTCTGATAGTCACATTCACAAGAGAAGGCCAAGATATAATACAGTACAGTTTTAAGAGCAACAACAACAAAAAAGAAATGTAAAGAAGTTAAATGCCTATTAGTGGGAGAATGGTAAATAAATTATAATACAGGCACATGAAGAAATAGTATGTAGCAATTAAAACATCTATCCATGATTAATTAAATGAAAAAAATCAAGGTATGTATGAACAATGAGGTTCATGTGAGCCCATTTGTATATAAAATATATATACAAATCCATAGATGTATGTCTTTAATAGAAAATTTTCAGAAGGATATCCAAATATTATAAACTTTTACCAAGTACATATTTACAAAATATTCTCTGAGTGTTGGCCACCTCTTTGTAAAATTTTGCAATGAATATTTTATAAATAAAGGTAATTTAGCTACAATTTCCCATTTTCCTTATGTATGGCAACTTTGGGGACGTCCTGTATTAACAGTGGTTATTTCTATACATTTTATGTTATTTTACTTTTGAATCATGTGTATATAAATCCTCTTATGCTTTTCTTAACATGATAAAAACCTCAAATGTTTAGAAAGGACATATAGAGAAAACTAAATCTCCCTTCCTCCTCAGTTCTCTTCCTAGAGACAGCCACCATTACTAGTTTCTTGTCTGTCTTCCCATAGCTCCTCTATATACTGTGTGTGGTTTTAAACATTTAAGGTGCTAATGTAAAAAAAAACTTTAAAAAGAACTTTGCTGTGTCATTGTATAGTTCTGATAATCAAGAAGCCAATTTCATTTTAACCAGAACGACAGTAACCTACTGAATGTCCATATGTGCCTGTCACTGACTGGTACTTTGTATACAACCTTGCAAAAAAGGAAAATTATTGCTATCTCCATTTTATAGATGATCAAACTAAGGCCCAAAGAAATTAGGTGATTTTATAACTAAGGTGACCCACCTAACTGGCAAGTGACAGAACCAGGATTCTAATCCAGGTCTGCAATCTGATCCCAGGCACAATTTGCCACACTGCTACACTCATGCCTGAGGTGCCATCTCCAAAGTGAAATCTTCCCTAGCTTGTGTAAGGAAGAGTATAGCAATTGGAACTCCATGAATTGCTTTAGTTCCCACTTCTTTAGTGAGAAGGTTAACTTGGAAAAGGATTATTATGATACACCTAGAAGGTTAGCTTGAAGAAGAGGTGAAAGTTAGGAAATCAAGATATACCCAGATTCTGGAAGGTTATGAAGCAAAGCTTGGCACACATCTGACAAACTTTTTGAAGCAAAAGCATGGCTTCATACTTTACCTGGCTTACACAGAACTCACACTTGACATACAAGTGCCTCTGAAATTGCTGTCAAACTCAAAAACTCCAGCAGAGTGCGCTAGAAGTCTACATTCAAAGACACTACCAACACAGACCAGCAGAGGCCACTGCAGACAAGTCTACCTCACATCCAAGCTGTGGAAGTTGTTAAAGCAGACTACCTTTCCATGTAAAGGGAGGCAATGATCCAGTTTCTTATCAAGCTTCCAGGAATCCATGTGGACCTCTGCCTCTCCAAGGAAAGTGTTTCTACCAAAACGACCATGATGCCAAACCGAGAACTGCAAAGTCCTCTGGGCCAGGAGAGACTCGGGTATTTCATACTGTGAAGGGGAAGTAGAAGCCCAAGATGATTAGTTAGGGGTAATTCCTCAGAAAAAAAAAAAAAAAAAAAATATATATATATATATATATATTCTAAACTTGAGCAACAATACCAAAAGTCCATAGTTCTGAATGCCAAATTACTTTAGTCCCTAAGTAGTTTGTTTCCCTCAATTTACCCCATTTTACAAAAACCTACCATATTCCATAGTAGGGCCTAGAAAATTAATTCATTTTTCCTTGAGTGGATGAGAGAACACTGGAAACTCCAAAAAGAAGTGCCAAGGAGACTTCTTATCTCAAGTGGGTTTTAAAAATGAATCTCCAACTTCACAGCAATCCAAGAAAGCCATATCACTTTTGTTGTCTGGGAGGTCAGGATGTGAACAGGTGCCCAGAATGAATCCTCAGATACAAGAACCCATGTTACATGGCCATGTTGCACAGGAATAGCTACAGTTTAGGGGAAAAGACAAAGTTCTGCTACCCCTTGATATCTAAATACTTACTCTGAGCATCTCATCATATAGTGGATTGACAGTGTCTCGCTTGATGCTGGTTTTTCTTTTTCCTTGGCGGGACTTGTCAGGCAGAAGATAAGTTTTCACATATCTAGCAACCAAAAAGAGCACTATTTGCTGCCCTTCCTTGAGCCCATTCACAACTTCCCTGCTCTCCATATAAACATGCCATGGAGAAATGCAATGTCAAAAATGTCACATCAAGCCCTCTTAGACATACTCCATTCCTGCTTTTTCCCAATACTGGTCCCTTTTCTACATCACTCCTTCCCACCACTAGAAAGTGTTAAGTTCTCTTCAAAATTGCTTAGGTGGGAGGAGAGGGGTGAGGTTGGGGTGGAGGGAGGGTAATTGGTGGGGCCACACCTACGGTGCATCTTAGAAGGGTACAGGCGAACCTTACTAAATGCAGAATACAAATGTTTTCATATAATAACTGAGAAAATGCCAGGAAGGCTATGTTAATCAGTTTGATGAAAATAGTT
>CAUYON010121764.1:0-12967 GCA_963573935.1 Arctocebus calabarensis
CTGTGGTCCCAGTGACTTGGGAGGCAGAGGCAAGAGACTCGCTTGAGCCCAGGAATTGGAGGTTGCTGTGAGCTGTGATGCCATAGCACTCTATCCAGGGTGACAGCTTGAGGCTCTGTCTCAAAAAAAAAAAAAAAAAAATTCAGAAAATGCAGATCAATCTCAAGTGACATAAAAATGATCTGTGATTGCCTAGGGCCAGGAGAGAAGTAAGGAATAAACCACAAAGAGCATGATAGATGTTCAGCGCCCATAGCTCAGTGGTTGGGGTGCCGGCCATGTACACGGGGCTGGTGGGTTCGAACCTGGCCCAGGCCAGCTAAAACAAAAAATAACCAGGCATTGTGGCAGGCTCCTGTAGTCCCCAGCTACTTGGGAGGCTGAGGCAAGAGAATTGTTTGAGCCCAAGAGTTTGAGGTTGCTGTGAGCTGTGATGCCACAGAACTCTACTGAGGGTGACATAGTGAGACTCTGTTTCGGGGGGGGGGGGGAAGAAAAGAAAATAAAAGGAAATTATGAAATTTTTTTTATACCATGATTTAGGAGGAGATTTATTTGGTATAGGATATACCTTTATTAGTTTTCAAAAATAATTTAAAGGGCTTTACCAATATGCAAATGGATTAATAAAATTGGGTATATGTATACCATAGAGTACTACAAAGCCATAAAAACAACAAAAGTGACCTAGTGTGCCTTTTGAAACAACCTATAAGGAACTGGAGAGCGTTCTTCTAAGTGAAATATCACAAGAATGAAAAAATATCACATGTACTCAATGCTCTCAATTGTAGTCTCTATAGGGATGCAACTTATTTTATGTAAATTATGTTTAAACAAAGCTGACTTTTTTAGTGATACTTTTTGAAAGAGTCTAAACACAGAAATAAATGCTATGGTCATTGACCTTAAAGAGTTCACAGTCATTCCCCTGAAGTCACTCTTTTTTTCATGCTTAGAAGTTGAAGGATTTGTAATGATCCTTTTGCTTTCATTTTGTCCTACTTGTAAACAATAGATTTATATTTGCAATATGGAATAAAAGTTTAACTTTGGGCAGACAGAAACTGTGACTTTGATCTCTTTTTCACTAAAACCACTGAGTTACCAAGCATCTAACTGTTCCTGAGAGAATACCATAACTACATAAAATTGCTGATTAAACCCAGGGGTGAGGAACAAAGAATAACATTCAGTTGCAGCCCCGAAGTTATGTGAAATTGAAACATCTCTCAATAAGCCAACAAGATACTTTTCTGGTGAATGAAATTAAGAAAGACAGACCTACTTCTGTAATACTACTAGAACGACTCTCACCCTGAGTGGTCTAAATAGAAATTTTAAACCATCATCAATTAATGAGTAATATATACTTTCACATAAAGAAAAAGCAGTTATAATACACTTCTCACTCTGCAATTGTTTAAACACTATTTTTTAAGATCAAACATACAAAATAAACTTACCGAAGAAATGATTTAATGTTTTCAGCTTTCATTTCAGACACCAATTTCCACCGTATACTTTGATGATAGCGCGCTGACGTGGCTGTTTCTCTGAGAGGCTTAATAAACCAGCCTGACATATAAATATACACACAAAAAAATACATAAATATATATACACATCATCGCTTTTGACTTTATAAAACTAGTAGCTCCCACCCACCCCCCAAAAGCCATTACCTCAGTAGATCATAGTGAGCTTAAAAAAAAAAAAAACAGTTCAATAGGAGTGTTAATAAAAAATATGTTCATATTAAACGCAGAAAACATTAAAATTCTGATATGTAATGTGATTTTGAGCTGGTTAAAACAAGTTTTACTTGAGGATGTTCTTTCATTTTCTCCTATGTTATCCATCCAGGCCTGGCCTTTCCCACTCTCCCGGGCACCTAATTCTCAGCACAGTGCCTGCCACACAGAAGCATTCCACAAGTATCCATGTAAATGAAGAGCAGTTCTTTCCAGGGCTGCCCATATTCATCGAAAGTGTTGAGTTATTAATATTGCTCGAAATAAAACCATTTTTTAAATCCCTTGAGATAGTGACAGCTGTTGTTCTTTTCAACAGCCTATACCAGTAGCCTGAATTTGTCCAGCATTTAATCAATTTGAATTTCAGTCACATTTTGCCTGTTAGGGAGGCCAAAACACATTCCATTTGCTTTGTAGTCTAGCTGAAATTTGCAAAGCTCCTGGAATCTAGCTCAGCTGGCCCAGGCCAGCGCACAGCCCAATTCCTTCAAACTCCAAGCTTTCTCCCTTTACCTCTGAACAGAAGCAGGAGCCCCGGGATCTGGGAGGGTGCTTCTTACACTTACCCACCATAAATCCCACCAGGAAAGATGCCAGCGCTGCCGCCAAGCACATCCAAAGGTACAGACGGCCCCTGGACTTCGCCATGGCTTCTTCAGGACTGAGCTTGGGTCGCCGGCAGCCCTCGCGAGCCTCGGGGCTGCAGACGGACAGAAAGCGCGCCGGGAACGCCCATGGTCACCGGCCGCCAAGGCCGCCTCCGCCCTCCCTGTCTGTCCCAGACTAATGGAAACCAGCAAGCCCCAAGGCCGTGCTCGTTCTGGGCTGGTGAGGTCCGGCCCGAGGGTGGCGAGGAGCCCGCGGCGCGGGGAGACCGTGTCCAGCCGCAGGCAGCTTTCCCTTTGGGGATGCTGCGCAAACGGGCAGAGCAGGCGGCCAGAAGTGCGGAAACGCCCCCGGTGTTCCCGAAGGACAACCACGGCCTCTTCGCCTCCCTCATCCCAAGAATTGCTGAATTTCAGCGCATTTAAGCCTTGTTTTTTCTGCGCTGTTGGTTACTTTGCTTCCAGAGTTTCTGTTCCAATTTCTTACAGAAGAAATTGGAAGGGTTTTTGGTCCTGGCTGCTCCCCCATTAAAGCGTTAGTACCTCAACCAGCGTGCACATCAACGCAGTTGGGATTGACTGTTGTTCCCCTTTACCTAAACAAGCCTAAAAATTGCTGGAATTCTGTCTCCTCTTCTTTGACTGGGGTTTTTACCTACCTCGCTCGAATGCTTAGGTTCAAATTAATAAAATTAATCACTGACAGGGCCGCTGCACTGACAGTGCTATACAGACAGGCAGTTCTAGTATTGGGGCTCAGAAAACAATTACCCTTAAATATAGCCCTTGGACACGCAGGGCTGCAGAAGCCACCTCCAGGTCTCTCGGACCTCGGTGCCACACACCCAAATCCTTTGTCTCTCTCAGAGCACAGGATAAAGTTCTCTGAAGTTCCCTTATCACCTTAAAAGTCCAAACCCGTCCAAGAAGAAAAACAATTACCTGTGATCCCGTCCCTGAGTTTTCATTAACTGAGCTCTTGTCCCAGGAAGAAAGACAAGTCTATTAAAGCGACTGGGAAGAACTATTGTCTGCTCAGAGGGCCCAGGAGACGTTACCTCAAGCCTTTGTATGTTCTTCAAGTTCATTGAATTCTCCTAAAAATCATTTAGTACCTTCCAAAAATCATCCACATGTCTTCATCTTGATACAGGACTCCCCCATTTCGGACTGATTCCCCCATTCTCTAGGCTCAGAAATCAGATCCCCATTTCCAGGCATAAACAGGCTACCCTTTCCAGGCCCCACCCTCTGAGCTCCAACAAGGGCATGAACAAAGCAGCCTGAAATGCAGGTAGTTCCACCTTGAGTAGGGAGCGCACACCCTAATCACTTCCCTGAGACAACCTCCCCCTAGCAGAGGAGGGACTGCATTCATTCATTTGTTAATGCACTCATTACCTTTGAAAATATGTTTTTCCACCTACTAAGTCCTGGCCAAAAATGTAATATATGCCTTTAGACCAGTGGTTCTCAACCTTCCTAATGCTGTGACCCTTTACTACAGTTCCTCCAGAGTATGAAAATAATGCTGTGGTTGGGAGTCACCACAACCTGAGGAACTGTAGTAAAGGGTTGTGGCATTAGGAAGGTTGAGACCACTGCTCTAGACAAAGGGCCCACGTGAGAGACTTCCAACTTAGGTCTGCCCTTTCGCCAGAATCTAGTGCTTTTTACTCCTGTATTCTCTCTGTCTAATAAAAATCCTGTCTTACCACTGATCTGTGGTCTATGGGTTCATTATTCGGATCCCCAAGACCTTGGAAATTTTGGTAACAATCTCCCTTTCTCTAAGAAGGATAACCATTTTTTACCTTATTGGGTTACTGGAAAATCACTGATAATTAATGATAGATAATGCAGCTTTGCTCTAACAAATTGGAAGATTCTAAATTACTTTTAATGGAAGTGGCTGTAGACATATACAATGATTTTCCCTAGGAAGTTTAGTAGACTCCATGATAGTTAACTTTGAACCAAAAATCTTTAGGAAACTAATTGGTTATAGAATGTTTGAATGCCTGGCTTGGTGCCTGTTGGTCAGTGGTTAGGGCACCAGCCATATGCCCTGGGGCTGGTGGGTTCATATCTGGCCCAGGCCTTCTAAACAACAACAAACAGCCAGGCGTTGTGGTGGGCACCTGTAGTCCCATATACTTGAGAGGCTGAGGCAAAAGAATCACTCAAGTTCAAGAGTTTGAGGTTGCTGTGAGCTGTGATGCTATGATACTCTACCAAGGGCAATGTAGTGAGACTCTGTCTCAAAAAAAGAAATGTTTGAATGCCATTTAAGTCCTAACTAATGTCAGCTTTTTGGCCACTAGTCTGTTGGGCATTCCTTGACCAATTCCTCCAGCATTTTCTATTTTAGAGATAAACGGCTTCAAACAATATTTTCATAACAAAGTAAGTTCCCCCCCCCAAACATACACATACAGCAGCATATATAGGAAATTAGCAAGAAATTATTAAAAATGTTCATAGCTAGTGAAGTAACCATAACCCTAAAACATGGACTAAGAAACACTCCCCCAGATTATTAGTTTTATATGTTGTAGTATAAAAGAATATTGAGAGTTTACTCACTATCCAGTCTCTGCTTTAACAGTTGGGTGACAAAGGTGTCCTCTATGCCACACACAATAAAAATGTTATTTCTTCATATACTAATATTTTGAGGTTTGACTATATAATTTGTTAGTTTCTAGACTCTTGGCTTTTTCTATATGCTATGCATGGGACCAATTTTTGTTGGCCATATAGCTCCCAAAAGGCAGATCAAAATCATCTTTAAAAAAAGGTTTGTTGGAGAAAGAGAAGGTAGAAACTAATGAATGAAATGGCTAAGTCATTCATGATTTTTTTTCCTTTACTCCTATCTCAATTTTTATAGCTACTTGAAGTTTGACTAATAGAAGAAATCAATGCATTATTTAGCACAGTTTGCCAGTTTGATAAATATTGCCAAATTGAAATTAGATGATTCATCATTCTATCAGCACTTTTTGAGAGGCTATAACATGCCACACTTTGTGACAAATTCTGAGGATATGATCTTTGCCTTTGTGAAACCTACAATACAATAAGAAGGTAAATATTGAATAATTAAATGTAAAGAGTTACAAGAAGGAGGAGTATTACCTCAAATAAGAACGTTGTCTGTGCCTCAGTAGGCATCTTCTGCAATCTGTATCTTGACAATCCATTGTAAAACGTCCAGTTAGCTGGTTCAACAAGTCTTTGGCCTTTTGTTAATACAGAAGCTACAGATATTCAGAATTCCATCTTAGTTAAGCTTATAACACAAGGATGCTATCAAAATATAGTTTCTAATTATTACGACTTTGGCAGATGTTTGCACCTTGCAAGCACACTTAACAAAGCAATGTGATTGACTTCGGCTAACCCTTTTCAAATTTTCCTTCAAAGCTAAAAGTGCATAAAAAATGTTTAGTATTGGAAAACTAGTCTCTCAATAAAACTATTTGACACGTTTGACCTTCTCATAATTCAGTTAGCCTTTAACATTACAGAACTCGCAATTTTCTCCAATCAAATTAATTAGTTTTTATATAACCCTTTTACCCCCACATCATAGAAGAGGCAACTTTGTAACTCTACAGTTAAAGGCCCTTCAATGGGTTATGGCAAGGTTCAAAACAAAGTATGACATACGTATTAATAAAGCAGTATATGAGTAAATATAAGTTGGTTTTATAGAAATACTGAGTACATTGGATACTTTTTCCTCCATTCTTGAGATACTTTGCTCACACTTTCTTACAAAAGATAGAACACAATGATAGCCCAGGATGAAGGAGAGAAATGGAGTGGGAAGAGGGGGTAAAAGGTGGGACCACCCCTATGGAGCATATTGCAAGGGTACAAGTCAAATCTGTCAAGTGTAGAACATAAATGTCTTAACACAATAATGAAGTAAATGAGGTGAAAGCTATGTTAATTGGTTTGAGGTAACCACATCAGATTGTTTTTAAAAAAAAAAACCACATTGTACCCCACATATACATAAATCTATTCATGATCTATGTGTATGTGACTTAGTAAATAAAGTAAAAACAAACAAAAAAATAAGCAGTATATGTAAATTCTGCTTATATAACTAAGATTTAAATACTAAGCTTTAAAGAAAAAGTAATAATGTTTATTAGCTCAATGATAAAAAGGCTAGATATTTGTCAAACCCAGAGTCTTACCAGCTGCTGTGTCATACATTTCATGTTTTGTTGGAAGGTGTTGCCTTACCCTTCATACGACAGGCTCACTGCACAGATACAGACATTATGCCATCAATGATGTCACAGGTGGCATTACTGGGAAAAAGATAATAAGCCCATGTGATATGGTATCTAGATAGCAATATTCATTTTCCAAAAGAATGACTGTTGTATGTCATGATGGCTGTGATTTGTAACAAAAGGTATACTCTAGTTTAGTGGTTTTAAGATTCTGGGCCCTTAAATTGTCAAAACTTAGTTTCAAACATGAAACAAGATGTTATAATGTTAGTACATTAAACAATATACCAAACCCTGTGTGTAACAGGTAAGAGGTGAGACAAAGAAAAGAGTACAGATAGTGAGAAAGGGTGAAAGACTAATGAAAATGAGAAGAAATTTTACAAGAAATGAAGAAAGCATGATTGGATGATTCCCTTCTGATGTCACAATTACTCTACTCAACAATAAATGCAGAAATTAGAAAAGACCCATCAAGTTAAAGTGTAAAATGTAGAGAGGACCCCTGCCCACACCTTCCCATCAGCACAGAATGTACCTCCCATCACGCTAACATTCTAGCTGGAACCATGACACTGGTAAGTTATATAACTTGACCTTAAAACTGTATCTTTCCACTTAACATTGCTCAATCCTTGTGCCTTCAGCCTATCAACTGTGACAGCTATAACTAGTAGTGCCAGGTGCTTTTTCTTCTAATACCACCACCCTCTAGCCTCATTTCAGATGCAGTCCCTGTATTCTTTCAGTATCACATGATTGTGAATAAATCTCTGTAAATTCCTAATCTTCTGACAGACTTGTTTCTACCCTATCTTGTCTGATCCCTCTTTTCCCTTGAGGATACCTCTTTCCCTGAGAACCAGGTAAGTGGACATGTGCTGTTCTTGCTGCTTTATTGACTCACAAGCTCAGAGAGACCCATGCTCTGCTACCATTATTCTCTGCACACTCACTTCTGAAGCCATCACTAATCCCTAATCCCTCTGATTAGTAATTTGCTTCCTCTTTTCATCATTGTTCCCAACTAAAGGAGAAGATATTCCTGTTTTCTCCTGTAGTTTTTTTACTTTTTTAAAGACTTTTTGAAACAGAATCTCACTATGTCACCCTTGATAGAGTTCTGTGGCATCACAGTTCACAGCAACCTCAAACTCTTGGGCTTAAGCGATTCTCTTGCCTCAGCCTCCCAATTAGCTGGGACTACAGGCACCCACCACACTTCCAGCTATTTTTTTGTCGCAGTTGTCATTGTTATTTAGCTAGCCAGGCTGGGTCCAAACCCACCAGTCTGGGTATACGTGGCTGGTGTCATAACCACTGTACTACAGGCACTGAGCCATTCTCCAGTAGTTTTAAATTGCTCCATTGTGGAACTTGGATTCACCTCATTCTTTGGCCCTTCTCATTTTCTTTCATATCTCACATCCAATCCTTTAGTATGGTCTATTGACTCCACAATCAAAATATATTTTAGACCTACCTGCTCACCCTAATCACCAGCACTCTTCAATTTTAGCAGTAATAATATCTTTTTTAAAGTTTTTCTAATATATATATTTTCTCTTACAGGGTTAATATGATGACATACCTCCTGGGTGAAGCACTCAACTACAATAATATCTTACCTAGACTTCTGCAAACTTTTTAACTGGTCTCTCTGCCTCCACTCTTATATTCCATTTTCACTCATTAGACTCTTCTTCCTAAGGCCACAATCGGATAATATTGTTATTTAAGATCCTCCAAAGCCTCTCCTTTAAATTTAAAAAACAATGTTGAGACTTGTGTGAGTGGGTACCAAAGCCTACATGATCTAGAGTTTAAGTCTCATCTTCCTTCAAGGAAAAGCATGGGGACTGGACCACCAACAAATGAACAAAGACCAACCAGCATCACCCAGAACCAGGAAAACCCAAAGGGAGGCCTTTGGGAACCAATCCCCCAGTGGTGAGTATAATAAGTACATATGTCTACAGAGAAAAGTGACACTATTATATGGTAAGTGGCCAAGAAAGCCTTGGCCTTCTTACAAAGAATCCTAATAATAAAATAGCAAGAAGGGAGTGTTCAACAATTTTATAAATGGAGGAAGTTATTGGAAAAACTAAAACTATTTCATATTTTTACTCCAAAGAGTTGAGTCTCTTTAACGAACTGGTTGCTCTCCCTGACCAGCTAAACAGACCGAGATTAGTCTATTCATAACAGTAGAAATATAACCTCTATTCTGCGAGTCAAACCCATAATAAACCCCCATAGTTCCTTAAATTGCACTGGCAGTGTTTGAGATTCATAATTCTCAGATCACTCTGGAAAAGACTGCTAGACGTTTGCCAGTCCTTCTCAATAATTGTCCTACCTTTCATGTAAAATGCCTTCTTTTCTTATACCCAGACAGACAAGCTATTAGGGAATGAGGGAAAGAAGTTTTCAGACATCAAGTGATGAATTTGTAGCAGACTCTGGTTTGCACATGGAAATATGGTGAATAAGATCGTGAGCAGAGGGGATAAGGAGTCAGAGAATTGTAATTAGGTCCAAAGTGATATGAAATGGCTGGTTTAATAAATGAATGTTCTCGGGTCTTCACACAGACCAAAACTGTCACAGTCTCCCTATCTTAACTCCCAAAATACACACAGGTCACCTATTCACAGCAAAACAAAATCTCTAATCAACATAAAGTTTTTTTTTTTTTCATTCCTTTTTAAAGTCCCTCCTTATCAAAAAGACCTGGAACCTGGAAGACATTAAGCTAAGTGAAATAAACCAAACACAGAAAGAAAAATACAACATGAGTTCACATACATGTGGAATCTTTTTAAAAAGTGAAATACTTAAGAACAGGTTAAAATGGTGGTTATCAGGGGGAAGGAGGAGAAGGAAATGGAAAGAAAAATGTTGAAGGATCAAAACTTACAGTTTTATAGGATAAATAAATATACAGTATTATAGGATAAATAAATATAGACTCCTAATGTTCAACGGGAGAAGTACAGTTAGTAATACTGTATTGCATATGGAAAATTTTTTCTTTCTTTTGAGACAGAGCCTCAAGCTGTCACCCTGGGTAGAATGCCCTGGCATCACAGCTCACAGCAACCTCCAATTCCTGGGCTCAAGCGAATCTCTTGCCTCTGCCTCCCAAGTAGCTGGGACTAAGGTGCCCACCACAATGCCTGGCCATGCATATGGAAAATTTACTGAGAAAGCAGATTTTCAGAGGCTCTTATCACACACCTAGAAGGATAACTATGGAAACAATAACTAATTGTTTGATTGTTGTAATCATTTTATTGCATGTTCACCAAAACATCATGTTGTATACCTTAAATATAGATAATAAAATTTTATTGGAATATTTTATAAAAATTCCTTTCATTTGAAATAAAATGACTGACAAAGTATCTAAGTGTAGTTTGCATATTGAAGAATAGGATAAAAACTCCCAAAACTAAATGCAGTGGAACCTCTGTAAGTTGATCACCTAACGGACTGTAACTGGTCAACATAAGGAACTTGGCCTACTGCAGTGATTTGTACATGTTTGCAAGTGCCACCTATGAAAATTAGTCAACTCAAGGAGGTGGCCATTAAGGAGGTGTAGGGAGGTGGTCAGCTGTGGAGGTCTGCTATATACCCATATAAAGCAGAGTTTGAAATGTATGAAAATCAGGATGATTACAGTCATCTGAAGACACGGTCACAAGTTTCTCTTCCAAATGATGGTAACAGCATGTTTCTCCAGGCAACACTGAAGGACAGACAGACCCAGGGTTACTATTTCTGGTCATTCTTGCTGTCATTTTTGTTAAGAAATGGGGCATGGTGAGCAGGCATACTATAAAACAGGCATTATAACTTCAAAATATTGCATTTTCTGTATTGCTTCAAGAAGAGTCTGTCTTTCAATGTATTGGCCTGAGGAGGTTGCACCCCTGCCTAGCAAAATACTGTCAGAAGACTGTACCTAGTAAGCAATTGGCTTTTTTGAATTTTGCTTTTATTTTTCATTTGGGAATTTTGGTAAAACCAAATTTAAGATTTATGTGAGTATAGATTTTAGAGTAACATGATTCCTGCTTACCTTCTGCTTTAACAATTGCTTTAGATATTTAATCTCTAGGTATTTGGAAATTCACCTAGGTGACAGGCTATTTTGCCTAGCATTAAAACAACTCCATGTGAACTATTTTACCTGTGACCTATATCATATTTGGCCTGTGCTCTTAGGTCCCATTTTGCAAGCAACATACGCTACTCTAACTTGAGCAGGAAAGAAATAGTACATCATGAAATTTCTGGCAAAATTATAAAATCATTTTCTAAAAAAGTGGGCAGTGACTAAGGAAGGCAGGCAACCATACCAATGGCAAAATCTATGACAGGAACAGTGTGGTGAGGACAGTGTGACTGCAGCAGCGGGAGAATCAATAGCACTAACCTCGTGGCCCTGGGTGCTTGACCCAGAGACAGTCTCCACGACCCCAACACCATGGACACACCAGGTCATGTACCTATGTTCCAGTTGCCAGGGGCAGGGAAAATAAATGTCTAGGCTTTATAGAATCTATCGTGAGGAAGAGACACCCTGAAGAATCAGAATAGAATATTCAGCAAACATAGAGAGGGTTTAAATGCTACACAGCCGAAAACACATCAGAAAAAATCATAGCTCCACTCTTTGGCCTGCCCAACATCCACTCACATTATTCTTCCTATAGCTAATCTTCTAAGAAACACATACCCATGGGCATTTTTGTAATTTTCACAATTAACCAATTATACTATACCCATCCCTTCTCTAAACAGACAGAAAAATATATATTTGGGTGTTATTTAGGGAGGTCTTCAGACCAACAGCATCAATATTACTTGGCAACCTATTAGAACTGCAAAGTCTGAGGCCAAGACTAAAACTATTGAATTGGAAACCTATCTTCAGAAGCGAAGGTAACTTCACCAATTTTAGAGTTGCCTTTATACCATGGGAGGAATTGGTCCAAATATACACAGCTGTTGCATCCAGCTGCAAATATAGCATTTCTGGTTGATACGTATTCTTCTGGTTCTGTCATGATTCCACCTCAGCAGTCTCATCCTTTGGGCAAAACTGAAAAGCTAACCATGACTCTCAAACCCGCTTTACCTTTAAATGCAATAGGAAGAGAGAAAATAAATTTAAGATAATTTGTAAGAGTATATGTACATGCGACAGTAAGAAATGAGGCACGTGAGATTAGAATCCTTATTTGAGCACTTCATCCTGATGTCACCTGTAACTTTACTGCTTTTCTTCCATGTTCCCCACACTTTCAGCGAGCATCTCAGCCATTCAGAAGTATTTATCATCACGTCTGAGGGGCCTGAGCTGCTGCTGACCCTTCCTGTTTAGTAAAGTCAGTTAAACCTTTGTACTGAATGTAGGTTTGAGGTAGTAATTTAGGGAATCATCTAGGTTTAATCCTTAATCTTCATGGTTTCCATAGGATTACAGGAATAGCAATTATTTTTGATCTTCAGGATTTTCCACCCCAGCCAAAAGTACACTTTCAATTTCTGTCTGTAATGTTGTTTCTTGCCCAGTGGAGGGAGAGGCTTAACATAACCAGGTGGTAGCTTTCAACTCCATATCTATGTAACCATTGTTATTTCCCCAGATAGAATTCTCAGTCATCGAAGTCCAGAGTGATGGGAACTGAAAGTGGATTATTGAATGTGATGACAAGAGGTGCTACCTTTTTCCCAGACTTGGTTTCCAGAGATGGACATTCTGGTTGCAGGAGAAATGACACTACATAAACTTAAGTCACTTCTCAGCTCATAAGTTGTCTTGCAGAACTGCACTTCAAATTCACATAGTGTTGTCTTGCAAACACCACTGTGTCTGAGTCTCCAAGAAGCATCCCACTTTTCTATTAGGACAGATTTTGTGGAATCATGAAGTACATCTAAAGACCAGACTACTTTAAGGTACCTAAGCTACACTTTGAATATAAAGTGTCTGGTAAGGATACTATACGTATTGGTGAATTAAACCTAAAGTTTTCTTCATTGTCAAGTATCAGCAGAGTCTGTAAGTCCTGTATTTTCAAGATAGTTGCTGATATATATATATATATATATATTTTTTTTTTTTTTTTTTTGAGACAGAGTCAGAACCGTGGCATCACAGCTCACAACAACCACAAACTCTTTAGCTTAAGTAATTCTCTTGCCACAACCTCCCAAGCAGCTCGGACTACAGGCACCCACCACAACGCCAGGCTATTTCTTGGTTGCAGTTGTCATTGTTGTTTAACAGGCCCAGGCTGGGCTCGAACCCACCAGCCTAGGTATATATGGCT
>CAUYON010121765.1:0-11055 GCA_963573935.1 Arctocebus calabarensis
GGAGATGGGGAAAGACTAGGAGAGAAACGGAGAGAGCTTCTCTCTCTCCACTAGAATTTTCTCCCTCTAACAGATGCCTTAATGTTTTCTGTATTCTTTTCTTTCTTTTCTGTGAATAAATTCTGTCTTACAAAAAAAAAAGAAAGATCAATAAGGAAATAAAGGACTTAACACTACAGACTGAGTGAACTTAACAGATAAATAGAGAACACTCCATCCAACAATAGCAAAATATAGGTGCTGTAGAATATTCTCCAGAAGAGACAAGTTTTAACAAATTCAGTAACATTGAAATCATATGAAATCTTTTAAACAACAACGAATGAGAGTGGCGCCTATGGCTCAAAGGAGTAGGGCACGTGTCTCATATGACAGAGGTGGCGGGTTCAAACCCAGCCCTGGCCAAAAAAAAAACAGCAAACAAACAAACAAACAAAAACAATGAATGAAACTAAAAATCAGTTAGCACAAGGATAACCGCAAAAGCCACAGATGTATGGAAATAAACACATTCCTAAGCAACCAAAAATGCCAAAGAAGTCATAAGAGAATTAGAAAATACTTTGAGAAAAAATAAAAACACAACATACTAAATCTTAGGACATGCAGCAAAAACTGAACTAAGAGGGAAGTTTATACCTATAAATGCAAATATAAAAAAAATTAAAATTTCACATCAACAATATAACTTTATACCTCAAGAAACCAGAAAATAAGAATAAACTAAACCCCCTCAAAAAAATTTAGAAAAAAGAATAAACTAAACCCAAAGCTATCAAGAGGAAATAATAATACTGATGATTAGAGCAGAGATGATCAAAATAAAAAATAGAAAAATAATAAGAAAAAATCAACAACACTAAGAGTTGATTTTTTGAAAAGATTAACAAAGTTGGCAAGCCGTTAGGTACATTAACTAAGAAAAAAAGAGAAGATTCAAATAACTAAAATTAAAAAATGAAAGGGGGTAGTCCCAGCTACTCAGGAGGCTGAGACAAGAGAATTGCCTAAGCCTAGGAGTTGGAGGTTGCTGTGAGCTGTGGGATGCCACGGCACTCTATGGAGGGTGATAAAGTGAGACTCTGTCTCTACAAAAAAAAAAAAAAGAAAGAAAGAAAGAAAGAAAAGGGGTACAGTATAACCAATGCCACAGAAATCAAAAGGATTACAACGTAAATGCTGTGAACAATTGCATTCCAACAAACTGCATAAACTATAGAAATAGATAAGTTCCTAGAAGCACACACCTACCAAGACTAAATCATGAAAACACAGAGAACATGAAAGACTAATAAAAAGTAAGGAGATGCAATCAATAATCAAAAAGCTCCCAATTAAAGAAAAGCCCAGAACCAGATGGCTGCATTGGAAAATTCAATCAATGTTTAAAGAATTAACACTAATTCTCTTGAAATTCTTTTAAAACTATTGAACATAAGGGATATTTCCATGTTCATTATATGAGGCTAGCATTACCCTGAGACCAAAGACAAAGACTACCAGAAAAGAAAGCTATAGGCCCAAATGCTGGATGCATATTGGTGCAAAAAACTAGCAAACCAAATTCAACAGCACATTAAAAAGATTATACACCATGCCCAATATAGCAAATGTTATGCCATGGATTTTTGACTCCAATTATTTTAAAAGGCTGCAGGACTCTGATAAGAAGGAGGAGATAGTGTTTAATGAGTACAGAGTTTCATTTTTGAAAGATTTTAGTTCTGGGGATGAATGGTGGTGATGTCTGCAAGATACTTGGCATGTACCTGACGTGAGTGAACTGTATACATTTTAAAAAGGTTTTACAATGATAAATGTTGCTATGTGTATTTTACCACAAATTTTTTTTTTTTTTTTTTTTTTGGTAGAGACAGAGTCTCACTTTTTCACCCTGGGTAGAGTGCTGTGGTGTCACAGCTCACAGCAACCTCCAACTCCTGGGCTTAGGAGAGTCTCTTGCCTTAGCCTCCCGAGTAGCTGGGACTACAGGCACCCATCACAACACCTGGCTATTTTTCTGTTTTTGCAGTTCAGCCAAGGCCGGGTTTGAACCCGCCACCTTTAGCATATGAGGCCGGTACCCTACTCGATGAGCCACAGGCGCTGCCCTACCACAGTTTTTATAAAAATAGCAAATACAAAATAACCTACAGGTGTTACCATTGTTGTATTCACTTCAACTCTAAATTGTGTTCTATTTCCCTGTCATAGCACCTTCAGAATCCATCATATAAATACTTTCATAGGTTTGCCAGTATAAATAAGTAAAATACCGAGAGTGGGAGGGAGGCTATGGGTAGCTCGTGGAATTACCAGTTATATAGCTGGGTAACTAGACTCAGGGCTACATAAGCAGAAAGAGTGGCGCAAAAGATGTTGAAAGCCACAGTACAGGCAGCATCTTACCTCTGCCAGGCTCTGGAAGCTGTAGCCTGTGCCACTACAATGGACTCTGTCACTGGCAACAGTGTTAAAGTCATCCACCACTTCTTTCCCAAAAGATTAAAACAAAGAAACCATAAGGTAGTGACTGACAGAACAATCTCATGGATACTTATTATCAGAGCAGCTCCAGAGAAATGTCCGAGGACCTAGTGACAATTTGAGCATCTTAAAAATGCATGCTAATACCTCTCTATTTTAAAACCAGGAAGTCGGCGGTGTGTGTAGCTCAGTGGGGAGGGCACCGACCACATATAACAAGGCTGGTAGGTTTGAACCTGGCCTGGGCCAGCTAAAAAAACAACCATGACAACTGCAACAACAACAAAAAACAGCCTGGCATTGTGGCAGGCACCTGTGGTCCCAGCTTCTGGGGAGGCTGAGGCAAGAGAATCTCTTAAGCCCAAGAGTTCGAGGTTTCTGCAAGCTGTGACGCCACGGCACTCTACCCCGGGTAACAGCTTGAGGCTCTGTCTCAAACAAACAAACAAACAAAAACAAAAAAAACCCAAGAAGTTAAATTTGTAGAAAAACAAAATTCCTAAAGAGTTTTTGAGCTCTAAATTCCTTTCAATACCCTGACCTTTGTAATAAAAATGCATACTTTGTCCATTATGTTAGGCATTATCAGTAGTCAGCTTACTTTGTTTTATTTGTCTGTTGACGTTAAGCACTCTTGAGATTAGCTAGGTACAATAAAAAATACAATACCTACTTTTCTTTTGAGATAGTCATCCTCTAAAATGCCTCCCCAATATTTCTCACTTCCAGCTCTTCACATCCTGTGTAATCCCTGTTGACTTATGCCAGGATTAGTCAGTAGGACCAAGAGAATATAGTTGACCCTTGAACAGCATGCGTTTGAACTTCATAGCTCCATTAACATTTGGACTTTTCCAGTAAATATACTGGAAATACTTTGGAGATTTGCAATAATTTGAAAAATTTGTAGGTAAAATATATAGCCTAGAAATATTGAAAAAATAAAGAAAAAGTTAATAGCTGGTCCCATTGCCTCATGCCTGTAATCCTAGCACTCTGGGAGGTTGAGGTGGGTGGATCTCCTGAGCTCAGGAGTTGGACACCAGCCTGAGCAAGAGTGAGACTTCATCTCTAAAAATAGCTGGCTGTTGTGGCAGGCACCTGTAGTCCCAGCTACTTGGGACGCTAAGGCAAGAGAATCACTTAAGCCCAAGAGTTTGAGATTGCTGTGAGTTATGACACCATGGCACTCTACCGAGGATGACAAAGTGAGACCCTGTCTCAAAAAAAAGACTCATTGCAACCTCCAACTCCTGGGCTAAAGTGATTCTCCTCTCTTAGCCTCCCAAGAAGTAGCGCTGAGCCCAGCTAATTTATCTATTTGTAGTAGAGATGGTGCCTCACTCTTGCTCAGGCTGGTCTCAAACTCCCTACACATCCTCCTCCTGCCTTAGCCTCCCATAGTGCAAGGATTACAGGTATGAGCCACCGCACCTGTCACAAATCTATTCTTAAATGTTAAAATTTGTCAAAACTTATGCACACAAACATTTACAGCCTATGTATGGGTGCCATTCCCAGCTGAGAGAAGTGTAAACATATGTGAAGTATTAAATCATAACTGCATACAATTAACTGTGGTGCATATATTGTTCTACTGTAATAACTTTGTAGCCACCTACAGTTGCTATTAAGGCAAACTCAAGGGTTATGGGGTCAGCTTAGACCACTGTGCAACGCTAATCATCTCTGTGTGAGCGGTTCATCTCTCCAGGAAAGTGTGTATCGCAGTAAAAAGTAACCACTCGCAGTACTCCAGTGTTTGTCATCATATTTAGCACGATAAAGAAAACCTCAAATAATATCATAGGATGCTGGAAGTGCTCCCAAGAAACAAAAAAAGTCACAACACTACAAGAAAAAGTTGAATTACTTGATATGAAGGTCACTACAAAAATTTTGAGACAGACTGTGTTGTGGTCCATTGATTCACTTCCAAGAAGCACAGTCACCTGGGTCCTTCCTGATTCACCTGTGCAAGTTTGAACTTGCTCATGGATGTTGCTGGGAGGATTTCATTTGTTTACACCCTCATGGCATTTAGCAGGAGCTATGGAGCTGGGAGGAAGCACTTTGGTTCGAAGATTTTCTATGATTTTAAAAGTAGGTTAAATGAGTCTCAAAGACTTGAACATGTGCATTGGGCTTTCAGGAACCTTTCTCCTTCCTGCCTGACAATTTTTCAGGGGTTTCAAAAATTTAGAAGAGGCTAAACTTCACTGAAACACAAGGAGAGAAGTGGGCATCCAGTGACTAAGGAAAACATTGCTGCTGTGGAAAAAATGGTTCCTGAAAATTATCAAGTGACCCTTAAGGACATTGAAGCAGAAAAGTTTCATCCTGATAAGTGCCTCACACTTTGACAGATGAGCAAAAGTGCGTCGCCACTGAGTGGTCTGAAGAACTGCTGGTCACATTTGGCAGAGGAAAGTCTAGACTTATTTCTGGCATCTTTACTCGTGATGAAACCTGGATTTACCAGTTTGATCCAGAGAATAAGAGTCAATTAACAGTGTGGATATCCCAGTGAAAATCCACCAACAGAAGTGAAGCAGCCCTGAAGAATCAAAAAGAAAATGGTGACAACTTTCTTCTCCAAAGGCGATCATGTTGTACCTGTTCCTCTAGAGGAACAAAGGACTGTCACTGCTCAAAATGGTACACACTATACCTACCAAAAGTTTTCGGGAAGCATCAAGAATGGAGGCCAAGAACAGGACTGTGGGATCCATCTTACACCATGAAGTGTGTCTGCCCCACACAGCCAACATCACCATTCAGTTTCTGGAGTCCACAAAGGTTAAACTTATGACTCATCCACCCTACAGTCCTGACCTGGTGTCATGCGATTATTCCTGTTCCCTACAGCAAATATTGCATGCATAGAAGTTTCTCTAGCCCTGAAGAAGTTATTCATGACTACAAAAGTGAGCTTACAGCACTTGAAGAAAATGAGTGGAAACTGTTTTCAAAAATGATTTGCAAGAATGCAAAAGTACATAAAATGTCGAGGAAATTATGTTCAGAAAGTATAGTAATCAAAATGATTTTACGTTTTTAAACTTTTGTGTGTCCCACAACTTTTGTAGTGTCCCTCGTATGTATCACAGATTGAGGTCTGCAGCTATAGTTGCCTGACATTTCAAGAAAAATGAATCCAGCATAAGGACCATAGTTTTAAAAAAAGAAAGGGAAATTTGTGAAGCCATTGCTGCAGCTATGCCAGCAGGTATGAAAACCCTTCGCTTTTTGCAAAATAACTTTTTATCCTATATTGAACTGCAGCTTTTATGTGGGTACAGGACTGCTATCAGAAAGGCATGTCTATAGACTCTAATATGATCTGAGAAAAAAAGAATTCATTCTATCACAACTTAAGGCAAAGGAATGTGAAGCATCTAAAGTTGGAGAATTTAATGCCAGCCAAAGATGGTTTGGTAATTTCACAAAGAGATTTGGTTTTTTTAAAATGTCAAGATAACAGGAAAAGCAGCTTCTGCCAAATAAGAGGAAGCAGACAAGTTGTCAGACACCATTAAGAAAATCATTGATGAGAAAGGATATTGCCTGAAAAGTCTTTAATAAAGATGAAAGTCCCTTATTCCAGGAGGGAAAAAATGCTATAAAGGACATTTGTTGGTGAGGAACAGAAGTGAGCACCAGGATTTAAAGCAGGAAAGGATAAGCTGACTACAAATGCAGTTGGGTTTGTGATCAAGAATGACCTTACCTATAAAGCGGCTAACCCTCCAGCCTTGAAGGGAAAAGATAAATGCCAGCTGCCAGTATTTTGGCTGCATAAAAAGAAGGCCTAATGGAAGAAAACCTTTTTCTAGATTGGGTCTATTGATGCTTTCCCCTAAAGTCAGGAAGTACTTTACCAGTAAAGGACTGCTTTTTAAAGTTCTCTTGATATTGGAATGCCCCTGGCCGCCCAGAACCCCAGAGTTCAGCACCAAAGGCATCAAACTGGTAACTTGCCTCTAAAGTGCATCTCTAATTCAGCCTCAGGAAGTCATAAAGACCTTTTAAGACTCATCACCCACTGTACTCTTAAAGGATTGTCAAGGTTATGAAAAAGAACTCCAATAGAGAGAACATTATAAAAGTCTGGAAGGATTCTACTGTTGAAGAAAGCCATCGTTATAAAAAGATATGAACTTAAAGCTTCCATGCTGATTGGTAGTGGAATTGCACCTGTGAATAGCTGCTGCACGCCAGCCTAGACAATGGAGCAATACCCCATTTTTAATTTAAGAAAACAGCAACCCCACGACAATAACTCCTGCTGGAGAAATCTGTGTTCAGAGGTTGTGCATGACTTTGCAGGATTTACCACAGAGCTGGTCAAAGAAATCTTGGAAGAGATTATGAATATGGCAAAAATAAAAGTAAGGGGTAAAGGATTTCAAGGTATGGATCTTGAAGAAATTCAAAAGCTAATAGATACCACAGCAGAGGAGTTAACAAAAGATGATGTGATGGAAACAAGTGCTTCTGAATCCACACCAAAAGATGAGGAAGAAGATAGAGAAAAAGCCCTGTCGGTATACAAACTGACATTAAACAATCTGGCAGAAGGGTTCCAATTATTCAAGACTGCTTTTGGGTTCTTTTACAACATGGATGATTCTATCATAGATAAAGCAAATGGTGGAAGAAAGATTGGTACCATGTGGAAACATTTTTAGAGAAATGAAAAAGCAAAAAAAACAGACATTACGCTGTGTTTCCATAAAGTCCCACCAAGTGTGCCTGCCTCCCCTGCCACCTGTGACACCAAGACCAACCCTCCTCACCTCTTCTTCAAAGACCCTTATGACGATCCATTTCCACTTAATGTATAGTAAATATATTTTCTTTTCCTTATGATTTTATTAACATTTTCTTTTCTCTAACTTACTTTCTTGTCAGGATTGTCAAGTCATTATAGTATATAATACATTAACATATAAAATATGTGTTAATTAACTGATTATGTTGTCAGTAAGACTTTGGCTAATAGTAGGTAAGTTTGGGGGAGTCAAAAGTTACATGAAGATTTTTGCACGAGAGTCAGCGCCCCTGACCGCTGCACCATTCAAGGTCAACTGCACAGCTGAAGTGATGACATGACACTTCTTAGGGTTTAAACATTATGAATCTCCTCTCTCTCTTACTCCAGGGGAAGCAAGGTACCATAATGGCACTTAGGAGGCTGTGGAGGAACTAAGATATTTAGCCAGCAGGACAGAGGCCTGCCAGAGACATGTGAATGTACCTAGACCTGGAATCTCCTTTGGTAGAGCCTTCAGACAACAGCTCAACTGCAACTTCTTAAAAGAACTTTAGCCATAACTACCCAGCTAAGAAACTCCCACAGAAACCATGGGATTGTTTCAAAACAATAGGTGATATTTTAACCTACTAAATTGTGATGTAATATGTTTCATAGCTATAGATTAACTGATACATTTCTGTAACCCTTTTTGGAGGGGGTAGAGATTGTGTGTGTGTGTGTGTGGTTCAGAAAAGGCTGCTAAAATGTCGAATACCTACCGACATCATCCCAAGGTCACAGTTTCAGGTTTGACATATAATATCAGAAAAAGAACAATGGCCAAAAAAGATCCACATACTTAACAACCTCGCATACCAACAGCAAAACAAGTCTTAGCACTTTGCCAGTAGGATTGCTACTAAGAATTTGAGAGCAAAAAGATTCAATTAGCCCCAAATTAGCCTGAAATTTCACCATTAGAGATCAATTTCACTGGATCTTCTAGATTAGGTCTTTAAAATTCTCCCGGAAGGCATTACATCTTAAAATAGAAATTCTAATTAGGGTCATGACAGGAAATAAAATCTAACTCTAATGGTTCATCTGAAGAGATTTTTAACATGGAGACTATTTATAGAAGGGTAGGGCTGGTTAGAGAAACCAGGAAAGAATATGGAGGTATCTGGAGACTAGCAAAAGAAGGAAGATATTTAGGCAAAAGAAAGAAACTGTGTTGCCAGAGCCCACTGGGAAGGGGACCCAAGCAGGAGGGGCCACCCAATAACTATAATTTGATAGTGATGTCACATGGCCGCCGCAAAACCTTGGTGCCCAGGCAGGGAGTGGGAAAGAAGCATGTTAATCTGGCTTCTCTTGTCCTTCAGTCTCATGTCGGTGCCTTCCTTTTGCCAGAGCCTCTTGTGCAGCAAGAGGGCACAGGAGCCCAGTGGGTACAGGAGTCAATCTCATCTCCTGGGGCACAAAACCAACAGAAAAGGGCAGGAAATGGATGGTGGAGGATGGCACAGAGTCAGAGCATCATCAGGTTGGGAAGAGTCAAAGATCATCCAGGACAGCCCACCAGACAGTCTGCATAAATCCTCCTCCTTTCTCTCCTTTGCAGGAGTACCCAAAACTCCAATGGTAGCAAAAAGTATAGCTTTAGGAATCAGGCAGGCCCTCTTCCAAACTGTGACCTTAGGCAAATTACTAACTTCTGAAAATCTCAGGGTTCTTTTGTAAAGTGAGCATCGTAAGGGGGCATCATAGGATTGGGGTGAAATTAAATAATAAATAAATTAATTAATTAATTAAATAATACACCCAGAAGTGAGGAGCCTGGCCTCCTCTCTGACAGGGAAGCTATTGATTTGGATAAACATGAAAGATTCGATGCACCAAGTTCACACTGCAACCAGACTTTTCAACTAATTAAGTGGTTAGGTGTGGTAGTTTATATCTGTAATCCCAGCTACTCAGCAGGCTGAGGCAGGAAAGTCACTTAAAGCTAGGAGTTTGAAGTCAGCCTGGGCAACATAAAAAGACACTATCTATAAAAAAATAAATAAAAAATCAACCAGTTCAGTGGTTTTTCAAAAAATCCTTGTCTGTCAACTGAGGCCTGGTGAAATAGGTAGTATTCTGATGCACCCATATACTATGTTTTAAAATGTAGCAGTTCTATATATATAATGACTTCCAAGATAATGCTTGTAATTGAAGATAGATAGATAGATAACCTCCGTCTCTGGTGTGATACATAAAAACAAGTAACAGTGGATGCCATTGGAAAGAATTTTAGAAAACTGGTACTGAGGGCAGAAGGAAAACTACTTATTTTTTAATGTATATGCTACTTTTATTAGAGAGTATGGTTTGAGTTTTTTTCTATTATTATTAGAGAGTATGGTTTGAATTTTTTCCATGCATACATACTATCTTCTCTAACAAAACAAGAAAAACCTCCTCGACACCAAGAATCTTTAGAGCTGGTGTCTTATGAGGTCTGAGAATTAAGTTCATGAACTTGCCACCATGCATTTACATTGGCAGTACTGTACAAACAACTCAATAAGGTTTCATAACATTGGTTTATCAGTGTTTCTCAGCTGTGTTCATGTTGACATGTGGCAGTATCTTGGTGAATGGTGTTCATTATTGTTGTGTGGTTTTCAGTGCTGTGCAAGAATGTTGGAGCTTGAATTAGGACAACCAACCAACATTAAATTTCTTATTATACTTAGAAATCAGGAACATGTTAGTCTAAGTTTATAGAGCTAATTCCATGAAGAAAACAGCAGTGTAAAAATGGATTAAATGTTTTTTTTCTGAAGGGAGAGAAAGCATCACTGATGAAGAGAGTTTAGGGTGATCAGTAACAAAAAGAACTGATGAAAACATGGCAAAAATGCATCAAACTATATGTCAAAATCATTGGCTGTGAGAAGCATAGAAGACCAAGTAAACGTTGACAGAGAAACAGTTAGGAAAGCTTTAACTGAAAATCTTGGCATGAGAAAAGTGTGTGCAAAAATAGTTCCAAAGGACTTCATTGATGCACAAAAGGAAAGGAGAGTTGAAGTTTGCCAAGAACTTTTAGAAAGGCATGATGATGTTTTGTGGCTTGTTATCATTGATGACGAATCATGGATGCATCAATATAACTCTGAAACAAAGCATCAAAGTGCACAATGGAAGTCAACCAATTCTCCACAACCAAAAAAGTTCCACCAGTCCAAATCAAAAGTCAAAATGATGTTCCTAACTTTTTTTGACATTAGAAAGATCATTCTGATTTGTACCAACTAGACAAACAGTTAACCAAGTTTGCTATTTGGAAGTGCTAAAATGGCTAGGTGAAAATGTTGGATGAAAATGACCTGAACTTTTTTGCTGACAACTCATGGCTCTTGTATCAGAACAATGCACCAGCTCACACAGCAATGTGAGGGAGTTTTTAGTCAGTAAACAAATAAATGTATTTGGGCACACATGATACTCATATAATCTGGCCCCAAATTACTTTTTTCATTACCCAAAGACAAAGGAAATATTGAAAGGAAGATGTTTTGATGACACTCAGGATATTTCAAGAGTAATACGATAAAAAAAAAAAAGAGTAATACGATGACAGTACTGATGGCCATTTCAGAAAAAGAGTTCCAAAATCTCTTTTTTTTTTTTAATAATTTTATTGAATCATAATTATGTACATTGGTGCAATCACAGGGCACGATTCATATACATTCAGAAATATTTTGATCATACTGTTACAGATATCCTTCATGGCATTTCCTTGATCACTATAT
>CAUYON010121766.1:0-30829 GCA_963573935.1 Arctocebus calabarensis
GGACTTGAAGAGAAACGTCTCTGAAGAAGACAGGCACATGGCCTACAGACATATGAAAAAATGCTCAGCATCCTTAAACATCAGAGAAATGCAAATCAAAACTACTTTGAGATATCATCTAACTCCAGTAAGATTAGCCCACATCACAAAATCCCCAAACCAGAGATGTTGGCGTGGATGTGGAGAAAGGGGAACACTTCTACACTGTTGGTGGGAATGTAAACTAATATGTTCCTTTTGGAAGGATGTTTAGAGAATACTTAGAGAGCTAAAAATAGACCTGCCATTTGATCCTATAATTCCTTTACTAGGTATATATCCAGAAGACCAAAAATCACATCATAACAAATACTTCTATACTAGAATGTTTATTGCAGCCCAATTTGTAATTGCTAAAGAAGCCCAAGTGCCCATCATCCCATGAATGGATTAATAAATTGTGGTACATGTATACCATGGAATACTATGCAGCCTTAAAGAAAGATGGAGCCTTTACCTCTTTCATGTTTACGTGGATGGAGCTGGAACATATTCTTCTTAGCAACGTATCTCAAGAATGGAAGAAAAAGTATCCAATGTACTCAGCCCTACTATGGAGCTAATTTATAGCTTTCATATGAAGGCTAAAACCCAATTATAGCACAAGAATATGGGGGAAAGGGCAAGGGAGGGGCGGGGGAGAATGGGTGGAGAGAGGGCAATTGGTGAGATCACACCTACGGTGCATCTTAGAAGGGTACAGGTGAAACTTACTAAATGTAGAATACAAATGTTTTTATATAGTGATTAAGAAAATGCCATGAAGGCTATGTTAAACAGTTTGATGAAAATATTTCAGATTGTATATGATGCCAGCACATTGTGCCCCATGATTATATTAATGTACACAGCTATGATTTAATAAAAATTAAAAAAATAAAGTAAAAAAGAATTTAAAAATTGAGTTTATTAAAATGAGATCTTCCTTATCCTCAGATTTTTCTCTACGTTAATAGATTTTAAAAATCAATTTCATTAATCAATTTAATCTCTTCCACTAAAGCCCTTGTATTATCCTCTGGGCTATTTCCTATAAGTTGATGTTCCATCAGCTCTCAAAGATTTCTTTCTCCTAAAATATTTACAGTAAGCCACTGTGTCCTTAGACTCCTTCATCTCAGAAATAAGCAATGCCTTCAGTAATAGTTGCTGGGGAGTAGGGAAGTTTTAGGATGTATAAAGGAAATGTTTATCTGACTAATTTTGAAAACACATTTTCAATTTCACTTTTTGAGGTGTTATTTCTGCTTGCTAATTTGCAGAAGACATGGGAATACCTATTGCAAGTCTCGGATTCAAATGGCTCTGAATAAAACACACAGTAAAAGTCATGCTGCAGCTTTGCTGTGGTTGAAAAAGGTGACTAGTTTTCCTTTCATTGGGCAATAACATTATTATTCAGCGTTTACCAGCAAACATGTAAAATTGGTTTAGTCTTACTAGATGTCTCATTACTCTTATCTGCTATTGAATTCCTCCCCGACAGCTGGGATAATATTCCAAGGCAGCAAAGTATAGAAGCTGTGAACAAGAGAAGAAATATTTAGCAAGCTTTTGCTGACCTGAATTCAACTCCTAAGTCACGATTCATAATTGCATCTTTAGTCTGTATCACGAAGACTGGAGAACGGTCTGAATTATGGACATTCCCACATTCATATTTCTTTTGGCTCGTGTTTGATGAAGGCCCAGGGCAGTTCAGCCAGCACGCATCGTGTTCTCCACAGAAGTATATTTATCTCAGCAATAATTTCCACAGCATTGACCACAGCAAGATGGAAATAGCTAAGCTGTTGGTTACCTGAATTTTAGCCAAGTCTAGTGGATACCAACAGAAAACAAATGGCAACCACAAACACCAGTCATATTTGGGTTTGGTTGTTTTTATAATTAGAGGGAGCTGGCAAAAGAATCATGTAAAATGATTAAATAGATCTACAGGGAGTTGATAATTATAAGATATATTCTACTACAGTGACTAACTCATGAATTTTCTATTAAAAAAAAGTAGCACCCAAATTTCACTATATACTGTGGCTTCTGTACAATGTTCTTTATGAGATTCATGGTAGGATGCCATGTGTGTGGGGGAGGGGAATGTGAGGCCAGCTTTTAATAAGAGCTTCCTGGCATCTAAATAACTCACCCTGTTGGGTGGGCTCCAAGGTACATATGTCTCAACCCAAAGTCTGTCCTCTAATGAATAGGCTGCTACACTGAGGATGATATCCCTACTTTAGTAACGATACTGTCCACAAACATACTGCTTTGAGAAGAAAACCATGGTGGTACATTCATAGGGGGAAAAGAGAGCATGACATATTGATCTGTAGGTTTTGTCAGTAATTACTCATGTTGCTTGTGACTTGACTGTGGGCAAATCTAATTGAAAAAGATTTTTGCCCTTCAAAAAATCTTTGCCTTTGCTCTTTGAGGACATCAGGCAGGGGCATCCTCACCAGGTATTATGAACAACAGAGTTTGTAAGCATAACAATAATTATTTAAAAATAATTCAAGACTTGGACCTCATGGGACTGTGAATGGGAAATCAAATTGAAAAGGCACACAGAAGTTAAAAATAAAGACGGGAAACAATTCTGAACGCTCCTATGATGGGAGAGGAGAAACCTCTCTTTGGATGTGCATGACAACTTGCGTCTTGCTGGGAGAGATGCTCTAAAGCCAAGCCAGTATTCTACATCGTTGGGTGAAACAATAATTTCTTTTCAGTTTTATTATTAAACATACTGCTTTTCAATTAGACACTTTAATTAACATGGAATTAATATCCTGGTTTCTCTTTCTAGCCTTTTGTACAATTGAACTTTGCAGTCGTACAAAAGAGAACTGCTGGGTTTCAGCACCACATCACTTTTTGTAACAGTTAAGCACTGGTATAGCAGTATCATTTGTTCAAAGTGAAAATAAACCAGCTGGCTACTCTCCAACACAGGATCAGAACTAACCCTGACTAAGAACATCATGTGATGAACTAGACGCATTGCAGGCCCTGTGATCCCCACTCTCCTTGAATCATGACACAGTGTGAGACCTGAAAAAAGGACGTAGAGCTGATTGATTTCTGAGAGGTTGGAAACTTGACTGAGTTAGTCCACTCAGCGCTGCTCTTTAGCCTACCACCTGTTTCACTGCTATAAGCAAGAAGCTCTCAGATCTAAGCTCTTGACTCTTCAAGTCAGCACACCTGGATCTTTTAGTGTCTTAAATTTTCTCAGCAGCTGTGCCTAATGAATGTTTAGTCGTCTCATTTTTTTCATCTTCCAACTTTGCTTCTCTTTCATCTAAGCACCCGAAGGCTGTATGAGCTGCTGACCCAGACACAAGATCTAGATGTGTCTTCTACATATGGATACCTTTCGGCCACCTAATTCTTCACTTGCACAAGCTGCAGTTCTCTGTCAGAGAGGATTCTAAAAAAATCCTCATGCTCCTTCCCAAATGACAGACATAAAAATCTTATCTGAATGTTCTGAGGGAGATTGGAAGTGATTAAGAACCATTATGCAGCACAGGAGAGCAGAGGCACTGATCTCTAGACACAAAAGATGCAGACAAGTCCATTAGCCTACAGACTGGGGAGAACGGCTTCTTCAAAGTTCTGAATTCGCAGATGTAGTTTTCTCAAACCAGATGCTTGGGAAGCAGGTGTATTCCCTTTGAAAATAAGTAAAACACAGTGAGTGGGATGTAGTATAAATAAATAGAAATGGGAAGGGCACTAATGATGGGTGCCCAAGGCCACGGACCATGGAGGCAAATGCAGTCCTGGGAATAACTACTCAGAGTGACCTTGTTTCTCCAGAGAAGGCACTAAGTCAAAGGGTGATGGCTCTACTGTTGTTACGTTGTATTTAGATTTCTACTCATTCTCTCTCTCAGGAATGGCATGGGGAAGATGTGCCATGGGGCTTACACTATGGTTTCCCAGTGCAAAAGGTCCTTTCCCTCTCCCTTCTCCAGAGGGCCTCTGCTCAGTCAACTTTCTCTGTGTTTACAGTGCCTCCTTGTTTGGAATATCAATACAGTTCCTCCTTTAGGAATATCAATGAAGATATCAATATGTGAGACCACACTTAAGAAGGAAGGCTCTCTACACGGAGAACTACCAAACACTAAGAAATAGCAGAGGATATTAACAGATGGAAGAACATACCATGCTCGTAGCTGGGAACGATCAACATTGTTAAAATGTCTATTCTACCCAAAGAAATCTATAAATTTATTGCAATCCCCATTAAAATATCAATGCCATACCTTGAAGATCTTGAAAAAATAGTTCTACATTTTGTATGGAACTGGAAAAAATCCTGAAGAGCCAACACAATTCTACGAAATCAGAAAAAATCTAGAGGGATCATTTTATCAGATTTTAAGTTAAACTGCTACAAGTCTATAATGATCAAATAATCATGATATTGGCATAAAAATGGAGACATGGAACAGAACAGAGAACCTAGAGATTAAACCAGTCCCATATCACCACCTGATCTTTGATAAAGCAAAAAACTCAAAAAACAAAACAACATACTTTGGGGGAAAGAATTCCTATTTAACAAATGATGCTGGGAGAACTTGTTAGCCACTGGTGAAACAGTGAAACTAGACCCGCACCTCTCATCACTTACAAAAATTAACTCATGATGGACAAAGGATTTAAATCTAAGACACAAAACTACAAAATCTCCAGAAGAAAGTGTGGGAAAAACTCTTAAGGATATTGGTCTTGGGAAAGAATTTATGAAGAAGATCCCGAAGGCAATTACAACAACAAAAATAATAAATGGGATCTAATCAAGTTAAAAAGTTTCTGTACAGCTAAAGGGCACAATTAGTTAAGCAAAGGGACAACGTTCAGAATGGGAGAAGATATTTGCATGCTATGAATCTAATCAAGGGCTAGTAACCAGAATCTACAAAGAACTCAAGCAAATCAACAAGAAAAGAGCAAACAACCCTATTAAAATCTGGGTGAGAGAGATGAATAGAATATTTTCTCATTAGGTTAGGCAAATGGCCAATAAATTAATGAAAAAATGCTTATCATCTCTAATTATTAGAGAAATGCAAATCAAAAACACTTGGAGATATCACCTAACCCCAGTGATAATGGCCCATATCATAGGGTCCCAAAGCAACAGATGGTAGTATGGCTGTGCAGAGAAGGGGACATTCTTACACTATTGGTTACTATGCAAGCTAGTGCAGTCTTTATGGAAAGAAGCATGCAGAGTCCTCAAAGAACTAAAAGTGAACTTTCCACTTGATTCTGCAATCCCATTACTAGGTATCTACCCAAAAGAAAAAGAAATTATTTTACCATAAGGACATATGCCCTTGAATGTTTACAGCAGCTCAATTTACAATTCCAAAGATGTGGAAACAACTTACGTGCCCTTCAACACGTGAATTAATAAATTGTATTTCATAGAACACTATTTAGTCAGAGAAAAGATGGAGATTTTTGTATCCTTTGTTACAACTGGGATACATTTGGAGAACACTCTCCTTAGTAAAGTAGCACAAGAATGGAAAAACAAGCAACACATGTACATGATACTAATTTGAAACTTGTAGATTAATAAGGTGCTCACATGAGAGAAAAACCTAATTAAATCCAAGAAGTGGGGAGGGAGATTGATGGGTTCCCACTCAGTTGGAACAATGGGTGAGAATATGGCACACTTCCTGGGTGTAGGACACAACTACAACTTAGACTTTACCTTACAAATGCAAACAATGTAACCTACTTGTATATACTCTCATATTAACCTGAAATTTAAAAAATAAATAAGAAGGGAGAACTGGCATGAAATACCCTCGGCACAGAGAAACATAGGTAAGAACTCTCAACTCAGAGAACCTGGTGTCTGGGGTTGAAGATACCCTGGTCTGAATCTGTGACAAGCAAATTTTCAACCTTAGTAAAGCTTTGCCATAGTGGCTTTTTATTTGTTACAAGAGTCTCAAATAATATCGATGCTTAAATTCAATACATCACATCCATTTAGAGGAGTATGTTTGTAAATAGGCATGTGTTTATATACAAACATATATAACTGTCTCAAATGCCAAAGGTTATCTATCACTTCCAAAAGACAATTTTTGTTTCTGAATAGTTTAATTGAAACAGAACCAAATTTTTATCCTCCTTTGTAGAATACATGAAGACATCTTGGCTTATCAATCCAATGATGTGCTGGGGCCTACTACAGTGGTTTCATCCTGAAAATCCTATCACCTGGACTTGGAGCCCTGAGGTAGTTTCTTTGTGTTCCCAGATGAAAGCCCCATGGCCCTTTCCAACAGCTTCTGTGGAAACTATTGTGATTCTTATGTTGACTCCACTCTCCTGCTCAATGGACTGTGATCTCTTTATGACACAGGGACGCAGACTGGCAGAGATAATTTTGGGGAAGAAAGGTAATTGTGCAAACTTGCCTTAACACATATTAAAACGCATAATAAGGAGAAAATAATTAAAACAGTATCCATTGCAGCAGGGAAAGAGGTGCCCAACAATGAACTCAACAGTTAGGAGAGAGAGTACATAGAAAAGCAGTGGGCATATGATAAGCCTAGTTTATTTTTAACATTTATTTATTTATTTATTTACACATTGTAGGTATTCAGGGCAAGCACTGTTTAATGTAAAATACTTAAATGTGTATATAAAAAGATACTATAATTATCTCTGGGTAGTATTATTATGGGCAGTTGGTATTTTCTTAGACTTCCATTACTTTTGTGAAAAGGAAAAACCAATCAACCAAAAAAAAAGGAGGAAAAACCAGGAAAAAGACTAAGTATAAAAAAGTAAATTATGAAGTGGTAGGAATACTTGAAATCAATAAGAAAAGAACTTAACAGCCTTAATATATATGTATAGATATCTAAAAAGCCCAAAACAAATGTTGGAAAGGCTGAGAATGTAAAAGTAGTAAAATTATTGTGTTGAAGATGTAAGAATAATAAACATAAAAAGTTTTACCACATTGGAAAAGAAATTAAAAACCCCTCTAAGATACAGTTTTATTAAATTGTCAGTAATTAAAAATAACTAATATCAGTGAATTTAATCATTTGGACATTCCCATATATACTATAGTATAGTCCCAAATCCTTGATCTGAAATCTATGGAGATATGCTTCAAATTTTGTAATTCTTTAGAATTTGGGAAAGGAAAGAGGCTCACTAGCATATATTAAGTAGCCAGGTGAAGGGCAGCATGCCATAATCAAACGTATTATATTTCCTCAGTTAAACATATAAATATTCATAAGAAGTAAATGGCCTTATTTTTTGTTGATGACAGTTCGGTCACAGAATGAATTCAGATTAGATTTTTACAAAATGAGTTATGAACAAATTTATAGTTTTTAGAGTGTCTTAGATTTTGGAATTGCTGATAAGGAATCTGAACTGTTCATACAATCTTCCTGAAAATCAATTGGCCATATAACTATAAATTTAAACTTTAAGGGTTCATATAATCTTCCTGAAAATCAATTTGGCTATATAACTATAAACTTAAACTTTAAGGGTTCATACATTTTGACCTACTTCTAGGAGGAACAAACTAGAAGTGCAGAAAAAGAGTTATGTTCAAAGATGTTTGCAGTAATTTTGCTTATGACAATAAGAATGGAATTGTCATGAAAATATACAACAAAATAATGGCTATATTATGAGACAGCCAAATAAAGGGGTATTATGCGGCCATAAAAATCCTTTTGAGGATGCTTAATGATGCAGAAAAAGGCTCATAAGTTATCGTCAAATGATAAATAATAAAGACATAAAACTTCATACTCAGTGTGATGCCAATTAGAAACACACATATTTGTAGAAAAAAGAAGAAAAAACATGCCAAAATATGAACACATTATAGCTACACATTGGACTCACAGGTGATTGTTATATTATTTATAAATGTCTTTTAAGTTTTTTATAATGAACAGGTAATACTTCTATAATTATTAAAATCATTTTTTATATAGGATTTATGTTATTCATCTCAGTACATGTATTTATATCTGAGTTCATCGTATAACTCCCAGCAAGAGGTTCAACCAGTATAGACGGAGCAAATGACTGGCTGGCTCTGATCTGGCATCATCACTGTCGGGGAGGAATTTGGCTCCTGGTGCTGAAGACCTGAAGGAAACTGCTAGCTCCTTCACTCCCTGTGGGGCCAGGGAGGCAGGGGGACAGCTACTCTTTGTAAAATCACAGCAATCACTTACTTGACACCTGCTGAAAAGCTCATCACAGGGAAGAAGAGCCCATCTGTGTTGAAGTTCTCAAACATTCCCTGCACGGGCTGCCCGTTGATGCGGAAAGAGATGCTGGGCACTCCGAGGTCAAGGCAGCAGCTGACCACATCGTCTGATTTCAGGAGGTGCTGGTTGATGGAGGCCACAGCTCTGGGTATCCGGCCTGGTGAGGAAGGAACAGGAAGAAGGCTGTGGCACTCTGGAGGCACTTAGGGCCTCTGGCGTGAGGTGAGCAGGGGTGATGGGCACACAGGAGGTCTGGATGGGCTATTACATTTGAAGTGCAGCCTTGCTCCCGTAGTGTGAGATGAGCAACGAGAAATGACTTCCTACACTGATGAGCCGGCAGACACCGTGCCTGAGAGGAGCCTCAGGGGAAACTCTCAAGCTGCTAAAAATGACAACTAACAAGAACTCAACCTGCTTGATCAAGGCTCAATCAGACTCTGACCTGATGTCTGCAATGACAAAAAGACTGCTTTTGCCAGCACAGGTCCTCTGAGGGAGGGGTGTGTGTGTCCCTCTAGTCATAGGGGCCCCTGTTGTCTTCTATTTCCTCAAAGAGGTGAGTCTACTCTAGAATTGGAAGCGGAAACTATCAAAGGGAAGAATGGCAAGGTCTGGACATCAAACTCTTATCATTGTTTACATATTTGCTTTAAATAACTTTATTATTTAAGATAAAAAAGGAAACATATTGTCAGTTATACTCTATTGGTGATTAAAACTTTTTTTTTCATATCTCTTTCATAAGCTTGTGTGTTATTTCCTGACTTAACAATGTAGTGAGAAATTGACCTCTCTGCTTTATCTCATATCATCACATTTTAGAAATTCTAAAAATAAATAATCATAACCACTCCATCCATCCACCTGCTAGGGTTACATTTCTATTGGGAAAAGAGCAACAAAGGGGCAGAAGGTAGGTATTAACTTAAGGTTTCAAGCAAAAATAAAAAGTTTCAAACTTTTTGTAGAGATGAAATCTTGCTAATGTTACCCAGACTGGTCTCTAATTCCTGGCTTCAAATGATCCTTATACCTCAGCCTCCTAAAGTGTTGGAATTACAGGCATGAGCCACCATACTTAACCATTTCTTGATTATGTAAGTAATATACATCCATTATAAATGTTCATTTATACAGAAAAGTATAAAAAATATAACTCCATAAGCAGGTATCCGGTTATACACACATATACATTTTTTATCCAAACTGTGGTATAATAGGTTTTATCCAAATTGTGCTATGGATCTTGTTTTTGTCTAAAAATTATATCCAAAACATGCTATTATTAAGTAAAATATTCATTGGAAACTTGATTTTACTGCCTTCATAATATGCTATGAAGAGGTAATTTTTAAAATGTCTCCTCCTAAAGGGTATGTTGGTTATTTTAAAATTTGGGGGGATGTATCTTTGCTACGTAAGATAGCTCATCTCAGTTTAGAACTATTTCATGGTTTCAGTGGTGGCTGCTATTCCAGTCCAGGGTGAACACAGCTAGTCTGAAATTCTAACATGTTCCAAGATTCAAAGCTTGATGAGGGTTGATATGCTGCCGTAAGTGGACAGTTCCCCACCTGGCCTGCGGCGCTGGGGCACGGTGAAAACACAGTCCTCCCTGCTTTCATGCACAAGATTACTAAGAATATGTATAAGATTATCAGGCTATAAGGAATATATGAAAATAATGCATTTGTGTTTAGACTTAGGTGCCCTTCCCAAGATACCTCATTATGTACATACAAATATTCCTAAATCTGAAAAAAGTCTGACATCCAAAACACTTCCTGGTCCCCAGCATTTTGGATAAGGGATACTCAACCTGTAAAAGATTCTAAACTAAGTAGTGGATTTTAAAATAGTAAAGCTACTCTATTTTAGGTAGCCCTTACTAATGATTTCTGGTGATTGATGAAGTCATATTGCATTCCCTCCCATCCTTCTACAAATCGTGCTGAGGCTCTACTCTGGACCAGATATAATGCCTGGGGCTGTGGGGAATCAAAGACAGAAGGCCCATTCAGTTCCTGTCTTTAAGAGGTCCATAGTCTGGTGTTATGGACATGTACATATAAATTACAATATAGGATGAGAAGCGTTGGGATGAAGGTGTGCATGAATTGTCTTCTAGAGATAGAGGAAGGTGCCAAATCTGCCTGAGAGCATGGGACAAGTTGAGACTTGGAGTAGGAAATGCTCATTAGATGAGAGAGAGAAGAAATAGCAAAAGGGGTGTATGACACCTTTGCAGAAGAACTAGAGTTGGGCACTCCTGCTTGGCAAGAGTGCACAGCATGCGATCTACTCAGAGCATGTTGGCAAATTAGTCTGGGGTAGCCTGGGTTTCTGTTTTCATAACTTTCATATCTTGCTTCACTGCTGAGAAAGAGGAACAAGTTACTCACTGTAGACCTGTAGTCAAAATTATTTAAACACAGAACAAAACTTGAACCAAAGTTGAAGACTGTGTGGGTTTGACAGCTTTCTCATTTCTCCATCTGAGGAGACTGAGTATGCCTAGGCTGGCTGGAGAGCACTATGTGGAGTTTAGCAATCCCAGGTCCTAGGACCAGTCTTCTTTCTCTTCATGTCTGTGATGACAGCAATCTGTGACATTAGAACCCAGCAAAGCTTGCCACAAATGTCTCACTCTTAAGATTTATTTTCCCTGGCTCGGCACCCATAGCTCAGTTAGTAGGGCGCCAGCCACATACACCAAAGCTGATGGGTTCAACCCTGGCCTGGGCCAGCTAAACCACAATGACTATTTCAACCAAAAAATAGCTGGGTGTCTTGGTAGGTGCCTGTAGTCCCAGCTACTCGGGAGGCTGAGACAAGAGAATCACTTAAGCCCAAGAGTTTGAGGTTGCTGTGAGCTGTAATGCCACAGCACTCTACTGAGGGCAACATAGTGAGATTAAAAAAAAAAAAAAAAGATTTTCCCATTAAAATCAATTTTTTTCTGCATAAATTGTTTTATTAGTCTAACTTCTGGAAAATATCACTGTAGTTATTTGAATAAATTCTAACAGATTTCTGTGAATTTGGGAACATTAAGAAATAATTGTGCTGCTACACTGGACAGTTACCATTAAAAGTATTCAGATATTTTGCTGGATAAAAACACAATTATAAGACTCTTCGCTTTCCTGAGAATTACATAAACTAGGGCCTAACTTCCAGTGTTGAATTGTGACATTAGCGTGCTCTCAGATTTCACTGTTAGCGTCTATGCTGGCCTGAGCCTTGGCCACCAAAGACAAAGAGGAGCTGAGCAGCTTCCCCAGGGGAGGCTCTTCATCTACAACAGAGCTTTGACGCCATCACAAGCCGAGTTCTGTACTTTATTTAGACTTTAATACATCATAGCAAGTTCCTTCCAGAGGAAAGACGGCTGAGAGAATTTCTCCTGTCCTCTCTCTCCGTGGAAAACCATCCAGGAAGAGCAATTATGCCTTTGTGGTAAATGACACTGCCTTTCACCTCCCCTCTTCTAGGCTCCAAAAAGAAGTTTCCTTGCTAAGTTCATTTACAGGCAAATTGAAATCAGAGGCTAAGACTATTTTTAAAGCACGTACAGTAAAGAACATACGGTTGGCACAAATATTATCTGGAAACCAAAGAGAAACTTGATAATTATGGTATATGGAGTGTATACTTAGCAAGTGCTTAGAGCAGTGTAATGGGAAGACTGAATAAAAAGGCCCATATTATATAATAATTACATCATAAAATGTCATATGATGAAGTCTATCTCATTTTAAAATGTGAGTGGTGTGAAGAGTTTGAAACTGGAAAATGATAGAATCATGGGATTGTTTTTCGCACGCTCCGCTTTGTAAGTCTGCTCCCATCTGAAGAAAGCAAACTCAACTCCCATGGGGGCTTTTGAGGTTCCACATGAGCAGGAAGGGTCCTGTATCCCCATTTAAATGACATGTGGATCCTTCCAACTGATCTGTAATGAGGTAACACAGGGGAGTAGAAGGAGCCTTGGAGGCATATAGAATTAATTTTAAATGCAACCTGGGCCTGGGGTTTTATTATTGGCTCAGCTTCTCCATCTGAAAAATGGAGTTATGACAGTGGTGCTGTAAATAGAGTTATTTGCAAGGTACCATTATTATTCCTAAGACTTTGATAATACAAATGAATGATGCCCTATGTACCACGTAAGAGGCAGTATGTGTAGTGGTTAAGTAAAATTTCTAGAGCCAAATTGCTTTTGAGACCTGGCTCTGTCATTTAGTAGCTGTATAACTTTGGACCAGTAATTTAACTTCCACAGACCCAAGTTACTTCATCTGTCAAATAAGCATAATAATAATAATGTCTACCTCGTAGGGCTGCTGTGAGTTCTGAATGAATTACTCCCTGTAGAAGAGTGTCTGACACATTATAATCCACAGCAACTGCTATTATCGTTCTTGTTTTTTTAACTCCCCAAACCTTAATTACTAGGCTAACAGTAGAAATCTTGCCAGGAATAGTGTTAACTTTTGCAATATTAGAAAAAAGTATGGAAATTTAGAAATTTAGAGCACTGAGGGCAAAAAATGATTTAAAATGTACTCCCCATATTAAAAGATAGTGTTAAAAAATGTACACTTTCAAATAGGTTTATGCATTTGACTCTTTTGAAACAATCAAGAGAAATGTGATGCCGTAGAATGAAAAGGCGAACTTTCATCACAGGGTTTGTCTAAGAGCAGCCTCAACTGCTTTTCAAGATATTAGTAAGTCTGAATAATCCTGGAGAATACCCTCTGAGAGAGGCCAGTGGTTGCTGCCTCTGAAAAAGAATAGAAATGTCCTGATTTCGAGGCTCAGGCCTATCTGAAGGGCCCAGGAAGCTAGAAAGGCCATTCCAAACATAGCATTTTAAGATGAGAAAAAAAAAAAAAAAAAAAAAAAAGAGGCCATTTAATCATATACTGCAAATCTTTAAATCAACCTATAGATATATTATTGTGGGGTTTAGTCCCATCCGAGGGTCCACTGGAAACACGGTGCTCATGTGGGCACCACAGAGTTAGGTGCTATAATGACAACACAGGCATTTAGGCTGTTGGAATGAGAGGGGATTCAAAGACATAGAATTTGGCTATTCCACAGTGACTCCTTAGGTCTGAGTCCCAGTGGGCTGTGTCTTCACAGACAAACCAACGTAGGGAGACAGGTGAAGTCCCTGCATGCAAATGTGACTGCAGAGTTAAATGATCTTGAGATAACAAAGTCATAACACGTCAAGCACTTAGAGCAGTGTAATGGGAAGACTGCTGGAATAAAGAAGCCTGTATTACATAACAGTCATGCTATGAGAGGTCCTCTGATTAACCAGACCGCATTTAAAAAAGTGAGTAGCTGAAGAGTTTGAAATCAGGAACTACAGCTTTACTCCATCCGTTTGTGACTGTACCACTGCTATTTTGGAAAGGCGAACCCCTCTGCTTATTCTAATTTTGCCAGGAAACAGTGTTAAAAGGGACAGGAAGGTATTATTTCTTCCTATGAAGCCACTCCCAGCCAGCGCCACACTGTAGGCTGCCCTGAGCTGAATTCACTCGCAACTGCCATCCTGAAGGTCATATGGAGGCTGTGTCAGGGCAGGGAAAGCAATGCCATCACACGACAGAGCCATTCCTCCAAAAGTGGAATCCCAGTGACTGAGTTGACCTAGGATTCTGGAGGGAGGGTTAGGCAGGGTTGGGGAGGAAGATGTTTCCATAGCTGATGCCTTGAAAGTGACTTCACAGTCTTCCAAAACTGAAAGGACCTAGTAAGCCTGCTTTCCCCAACACAGAGGACAAGGATGCTGCTTGGAAACTTCTTTTCCCATGTAGCATTCCACTGGGGTAGTTCTAACCTGGCTACTTTCATGGTCTTGAATGGAGTGCTGAAAACTCTGGATTAAGTCTTTAGATGATGGCTGACTTCATGGACAATAAAGGAAGGGAAAGCATATTTATTGTGTGTCAGGAGTAAAAGCCTTATTTACTTACAGTGCCTTCTGGAAGATACATGCTCCTGTGTGCTCGTTGGAGAAGTCAGATGAGGCCAAGACCCAAGACCCAAGATCTAAGTCTTGTAGATACTGGTTTCTACATACCTTATCAGATGCTAGCGATGGAGGTATGAAGTCCCTTGAATGTGTCTGTATGACATTATATCATCAAGTGAGAATAATGTTCAGACAGCCACAGTTAGCTTTTGAAAAGCTGTGTCATCAGCCTTCTTCCCTCTGGGTGAGCCTGGAGCATCCAGCTTCTTTGCCTTCAGAGCATACAGGGTGGGAAGGATGAGGGGGAAGATGGGGCAGTGTACCTCCTGGAATGATGGTTCAGGTATCTGTGCACGGATAGCTGCCCTTTCATGGATGCACCATGAATGGACTCCCTGCCTCCTGCCTTACTGATGTATTTCTTCCTAAAAAGTCTACAAAAGGATCCAGGGATATAGTACATGCCACACTGTAAGTTTTCCTTTAAGTCATCTTGGTTTATCTTTGAGACAAGGGGGTAGCATGCTTCATATTTGCTTAGCCAGTCTCCACGCAGAACGCTCTTCAGGTCCCGGGCTGCAGGGAATACCCTTGGGAGGTGGTGGTGAGATGGCAGGAAATAGGCATGATCAGCAGGCAGTGTTGGGAGGATTTTCACAAGTCAGCCCCTGTTGCTCCTTTATAGATTTAAACTTGATCTTAGTCAAAGACTGAGGAGCAATCCCTCATAGATATAATCCTACCAAGACTTACAAGTGGGTGTGAGTGCCATGATTCTTCCTCCCCAAATCACTCCCCCAGAGACAGCTTTCTGAGAACCTCAGGACATGTCGTGATGACCTGAGCTGTGGTGATGACCAAAGGCCACTACAGGGAGATACAGATTCTGTGGCTCCATGATGAGACTTTGAGAGCAAAGAAGGGAAGATCTACCAGCATCCATGAAGAATTAGAAAAATTTAAGTAGGGAGGATGAGTCAACAGCAAGAAGACTTTCACAATACCCTAACCCATCATTCTGCCATTTCGCTGTTGCTTTTGTCTGGACCACAATGTCCCCTGGGACACACAGAATGTGAAGACGGACTTTCTCATTCTTTCCCATGGGAATGACCCAGGGTAAATAACTAAACTAATAAATGTTTATGGTCTTCCTAAATGTTTAAAACTGTTTACACTGAATGTAAAAACAGCACAGAAAATGATCAAAAAATTTCCTATATTGACCAATTGACAATAAAGCCTAATTGCAAGAAGCAAGAAATCAGGACCTGAATTGACCTGATCGTTGGCATCAGGCAATCAGGTTTAGGCCAGAAAGCTAAAGGAAGAAGAAAGATGTGATGGATTACGCAGTTTCCAGTTACAAAAGAAAATACTAACATGTAGGTTTGTTTTGTAGAGATAAACTTTCCCCTCATATTGGATTTGAGGGAGAATGTGTGTCATGGTTCCTTACATAAGAGGCAGGCAGCATAATGCTTATATAAGGTATTTCCATAAGAGATATATCTCAGTCACATTTTTGCAAAAGATATAGGAAAGGCATTCTTTGGACAACAGACAGGAGAGGCGGGGCTCTTGTTCTAGGTGAGAGTTCGTCTTGCACTTGTCATCCAAGCAGAAACCAACCCATTCCTCCACCGGCATAGGCCATGGTCATGCTAGCAAAAAGCATGGATATTTATGTAGAAAAAACAGAAGCCTTGAATTCAAGAGTTTAATGCCTATCGTGTGTCAGGAACTGATCCAGATATCTTGTAAATTGTATCAAGAAGCAGCAGGTTGTGTTGATGAGATTAAGGACTTGTGGTCAGATCTGGATCCTTCCCAGTGTGACTTCAAATAAACTACTTAACTGTCTTTGTGTCTCAGTTTCTACATTTGTAACATGAGGTCATGTTATCTTAAGAGGTTATTGCAAGGATAAAATGAGAGAAAATGTACAAAAAGTATGTAGGTCACTGCCCCGTGAATAAAGGCTAAGTCTCTGTCTACTTATATAATCCTACAGTCCCATACCATGAGGACAGTTATACACACAGACACTGGCTTGACATTGAACTTGAGAAAAGTGATCTCCATTAGATGATAAGGCTAGGAACTATCAGAGTAATGGCACAAATGAGTCTCATTTAAATCTGATATTCTATCAGGTTATCAACTAAGAAGTGTTTGATTTCCTTAAGTATGAAGTCCAACAGCTAATACATGCCTATTATCTGACATTTCACTTTAACAGTTTTTTTTTTTTTATTGTGAAAGTACATCCTCATTTTTTTGAATGCATGTTTTGCTTTGGGATTATCTTTTAAGTTTTTTGGAGCAAGTTTTGTGAAATCATGTATAAGTCAAAAATTCATATTATTTTTAAATCTGAGTTCCACCATGGCACCAAAGCAGCACAGAGAGCTTGAAATGTTAGTGGAGTGTTTGGGAAGGATGTGGCTAAGGAATGTATAGTATGTTGATGGGTTAAAAAGTTCCATTTTGGTGTTTTCAATCTGGAAAATGAGCCACATGGATGACCTGATATCAAGGGGGATAATGATAAGCTGAAAGCCGTATGAGCTGAATTAGGTTTGACGTTACTATTCCAATAATATTGGACCATTTGAAACAAATCAACAAGGTAAAGAAGCTGGATATATGGGTTTCCCATGAATTAAATGAGTGTCAGAAAGGACATTGTTTCAAAGTTTGTCTTTCTTTGCTGCCATCATGTAAAGGCAAACCATTTCTACACCATATTGTCATGTCTGATGAAACACGTATTCTTTTTGACAGTTGCAAGCGTTCAGCAAAATGCTTGGATAAAGAGGAAGTGCTGAAACACAGTCCTGAGTATTCATCAAGAAAAGCTAATGTCTGTTTGGTGGTCCAGTGCTGGTATTACCCACCATAGCTTCATAAGTCCTTGTCAGTTGGTTACAGTGGGTGTCTTCTGCAGCCAATTGGACACAACAAGGATGCTCATAATTCACATGCTTATAACCAGACAAGATGGGTCAACAGCGACAGGCCAATCCTCTTGCAAGACAATGATGTTGCACAAACAGCACTGTTTAAACTACAGAAGCTGAACTGTCTGTCTTCCACTGTATTCATCAGACCGGGCACTGACTACCACTTCTTTTAGGCTTTGGACCACTTCTTGCAAGGTATAATATTCAATTCTCAACAAGCTGTGGGCAATGCCTCTTGCAATTTCATTGCCATTCGTTCTCTAGCTTCTTCACTGCTGGTGAACACAAGCTACTATTAAGATGGCAAAACTATGTTGATAGTTGAGGTACATACTTTGATGACTTGTATGGCTTCTTGTTTGAGATATAGTAAACTTTTCATTTGAAATCAGACATTTCATACATAATGACCTAATATTAGTTGAGGCTCTTGAGTCTGTATCATTTCAACTGAATGTGACAATTTCAGCTTGTATAATTTGAACCTCAGTAATTTCCAGTGAAAGGCTAGGGGCCAAAGCTTTGCCCAGGTACTCACCTGACCAGAGATGAAGTCCATCAAAGCCATAGGAGTATAGGTCATCGCCAACACCATTGCCTCCCCATCCTTCTCCACCTCCTGGGTACGGTGCATAGCCTGAGGAAGAGGCCCAGCCCACCCGTAGATGCGTGGGCTCCGCTGTTAGGAAAGGGTCCACCTGGTCGATAATCAGCTCAAAGTACCACTTCTTATACTGGGCTGAGCCCTCGGCGACTCCCAGGAAAATGTTTGGCCGGATACTGAAATGAAACATGGGACACGTAGCATCTAGAGACCCTTAAGAACTGAGAGAGTAAGTCAAAACAGAGCATAGGAGACACTAGACAATGAAATGCACCATGTTTTTCACAGTGTTTGAAAGAAGGAAAAGCTTGGAGCCTTTAACACTGGACCAAGTTCTTAGTGGAACATGTCAGGACAATATTCATTCCATTATAAAACATAAAGAAAGACTCTTTTAATATTCCATTCAAGGCCACCTACATTTACTGAGTGTCAACCATGAGCAATGATGCTGAACATGTTACACAGGGTTTTGTGATTACAAACCTTTGTTTCTTTCTGTACATGAAATAAATTACTTGCGTTCCAGCTTCTGCACACTTGGTTTAAGCATTCTCACTTCCCTAACAGCTGTTTTGTTACTCGAGCTTTATTAATAAAAAGGAACTCTCAAAATCGTTAAGAGGTCACCAGTAGGTGACCTTGTTAAGGGCAAGAGGTTCTGATGTATCCAGCAAAGTGGATGAAATCTTGAGACAAACTACTTAGACTTTTCGAGTTTGCAGTCATGCTTTTAGACACACAGCATTTGGCGGCTGGAGCTGTGAGTTCTTTTGGGTGGGCAAGGAAAACCTAGGTTGGCGCCAAGAAATCAGTGTGATGGCTCAGGTCTGTGGGCTAGGCTTCGGAGGAAAGGTTCTGTTCTTACTTTGTGGGTTAGCATGCAGTCCTGGGCAGAAAGTGGCTGAAGAACCTACGTCTGCCTCATGCAGGCCTGCTGAGTTCACAGGGCTCACAGGGGAGCACATGTCTGGAACTGCAGGGGCCCATGCTCTTCATCCAGACCCTTGCAGATGGCAATGGGATAAATGGCCATGTGTCAGAGGATGTAAGAAACCACAGTACCAAAGTGGGACATACATTCTATTAAAATATTTTAGAACAAAGTTGGTATACTAAAATGAATATGAGTATATTATAAAGAAATTTAAAAACTGCATGCTTAAAATAAAACACAGTAAGCCACTTCAGGCTAAATTGTTGAGCTCTCAGGTAGTACATATGTGCTCCATCCTCAGCCACTTCCAGGCAACAGTTAGAGACACTCAGCTAAGGGGCTGGAGCACAAGGCCCTCCTTGTAAGGAGCACACCTTTGCTCTTGCGTACTCGCGTCACTGTGATCAGCCTTCTTTGCTGCCTGGAAACAAGATGGGCAGAACCACACTTGGCGTTTGGGATGTTGGTGGTGGCCCTACCTGGACTCACTTGGTGTTTGGGGTGTTGGTGGTGGTCAGTTGGCGTTTGGGATTGGGTGGTGGCCTTACCTGGTCACATCATTAATCAGTCGTGTCTGCAGGAGCAGGTTTCTCCGGGGCAGCAAGTTGTCGCAGATCAGATTCTGGTTGGCTCTCACTGCGACCCCGTTGCAGAGGCATAGGGAGCACAGGACATCCAGAACCTACAGCAGGACACACCCAAATGTTAGGGCTGCCAGGAGGGCACAGTGGGCAGGACACACCAAGGAAGCAGGAGTCCTGAAGGTGGGGTTAGGAGGTGTGTGGGGAACAAGCTCAGAGCCACAGAAGCCTCACCTTCCTTACCTGGCAGAGTGAGTCACACTCCAGAGCCTGCTGCCTCTTAGAAAACTGAGGCTGGGCTTCCCTCTAGCCCCAGTGCCCTAGACTTGCATCCCTTCCGTGCAAAGAAGGCTGCTGTTCTATCACAAGAGGGCAAGATATTTCGCTATCTAAGTTCATATCCCAGCCAGGATCAGGAGTAGGGTATAATGAGGCACCCGGGGCACAATCCAGGCACTGCTCATTCTTAGATCTATAAACGCAGAGGAGATTGAGAGAAGGCTGTCCGCAGGCCTCAAACGGAAGCTTCATGCTCTTCATCAGTCCTGATGACGCTTAGCACTGATTATTAGTGGGTGTTTGTTATGGTGCCTCTTAATGAAAAGGCATTTAGATTCCTATTTGCATAAGGTTCTTGCACACAGCAGACTTGGAAACCCCGCAGAGGTGGGGCAGATTCCTATTCTCAGGCACCTTGCTGTGATAACGTTAAACTCACGAAGATACCCTTAAGTTCCTAGAAATCAGTAAAGTATTTTATCTGCTCTCCTCCTCATGTCTGGAAGGACAGCAAACCTGTAAGGGCCCAGGTGGCCCATAACTCTAAGACACCCATCACAGCCACTTTTGCCCTCATTTCTCTGCTGCCTAAAAAAATGGGAACAGTCCCCGGCTGCTCCCACATGCTGGCCTCTCCTCTCCTCTGCCCCCACATTGCATTGTGTCCTCTTTCATTCAGAGCAAACTGTGCTGGGCCAGGCTCTGCTCTTCCCTTCTCCCTCATAGGGAGGAACGTGCAAACCACAGTTGATAAATATGATAGCAGCTGCGAAGTGGCAGCCTCATTTCGGTCTCTTGAAGTGGCCACCAAAGACTCAATGCTTAATGGGATGGGATGGTGTCAAGTTGTTGATGGCATTTGTACCTATAATTCTCATAAACCAGTTCTCTACCTGACTCCCTGAATGTCAATTGCTTTCCAGATAAATAGAAGCACATTTATGGGACAAGCAGGAAAGAATCCTAAAGGCAGTTTTATGAGGGACTTTTACCATTATCATTCTGTGAAAGATATCAACTGCAGAGACTTGAAATCCAGACGATAATTTCTCACTCTAAGAAAAGAACCATAGATGGGAAGGAAATCAAATACTTTTCATCTGGCCTATCACATGTTTTTATTTGTTTTGCCAGGACAGAAATACTGGACAGATAAAAAGCCCCTGTAAAAAGTACATGGTCTAACAGAGCAGTGCCTCACCTATAAATAAAGGATGCCTCTTAAAGAATTGGGTTGACATTGTTTAGGCTTTGTTTTAAAAGGCATTGCTCCAGGTGAAACTAGGGGAAAAAATTTAAATGGGTTCTTATAAAAGAGAAATATAAACATAGTCAACCCACCATGTATGGCATGTGTTGTGTCTAAGAGTCATCTGATCTTTCTGAAGAGAGGGAACATTCTAGTGGCCCCTGGAATGCTTGGCTGGCCCAGTTCCCTTCGCCTGAGCATAGACAAAGGCTGCACTTTCCCACCTCCTTTGCAGGTATGTGGGGTCTTGTGACTGAGTTCTCCCTCTCTCCAGTTAGAAGTAGAGATTCAGCAGAGGATTCTAAAGCCCAAGGGTCCCCCTACTCCAGTGTACATTGAAATCACCTAGGAACTTGCTAGAAATATAGATGCTCCCCAGATTCACAGAATCAGAGCCTTTCTGTTAACACAATCCCCAGGAAATTCATAAGCACATTGTAGTCTGTCAAGCCTTGGACTGTGGCTTGAGCAAGAATGAATCTTCACCATGCAAAACCACTGAGCATATGGGGGGTTGTTTGTCACAGGAGTTGGGTTTCCCTAGTCAAGGGCCCATTTCGTGGAGTTCGTTTGCTCTGGTGGTAATCGTCTTCATTACTGACGTCAGAGTTCATTCGAGAGCCTCTCATTTTGCCCTTATCACCACTTCTGCATCCCAAACACAGGTTTATGTGGGACTTCTACTCTGAAGCTAAGAATTACACAGTATATATCCATGGAAACATTGTCTGGCTGTTACATTTTGTCATTAGCTTTCATCTGTAAAAGCAGTCTGATTTAAAAAATGCTAACTATACTTATTCTGTGATTTTTATATTTGAGAAATAAGTGCTTCGAAGCCCCTGAGGAAGCGATTTTATCCTTCCCATGCATGGGAACCGAGTGGTTGGGAACGCTTCCACATTTCCTTGGCTGCCTGGAAACTCAGCAGCTCATGTGGGGCTTTTGTAGCAGCTGTGTGGGAACTCGTGGTTTTCTCCCTTGCAGTCTATCTTTCCTCACCCCAGTGCTATACCTGTGATTTGCAATTTCTGGGGACCAATGATATCACCATTTTATCATGTATTTTTCTCAAAGGTGGCCCCAAATCCTGTGAAACAAAGAATGTAATGAAAAATATTTATCTCTGACAACCTTGAACAGGTTTGGATTAAGGTAGATCCAGGGGCAAGTAGGGAATATTTTATTTTTATTAATAGAAGATTATCGGAAGCCGGGTGCAGTGGCTCACGTCTGTAATCCCAGCACTTGGGAGGTCAAGGCAAGTGGATTGCCTGAGCTCCCAGGTTTGAGACCAGCCTGAGCCAGGGTGAGACCTCATTTCTAAAAATAGCCAGGTGTTGTGGGAGCCTGTGGTCCCAGCTACTTGGGAGGCTGAGGCCAGAGAATTGCTTTAGCCCAAGAGTTGGAGGTTGCTGTGAGCTATGATGCCACAGCACCCTACTCAAATGATAGGGTGACTGTCAAACTTTTCAGCAATTATTCTTTTTACTAAACAATAAAATCAGTGCTTCTGCCATAGTGTTCCTTACCACTGAGAAGGCATCAGTTGGATGAGATCACGCCTGGATAAATATGAAAGTATCTATCCATTCAAGGTGAGACAGGAATGGATTCTGGCTCTATTCATCCATTCTTTGTGTTTATTAAACCTTCAACAATCATGCCTGCCATGTATAGCATAGGAGCTTAGCATGATGGGAGTTACAAAGACAGCTCCTACAATGAAGGAACCTGTAGCTGGTAAGAGAAATGTACGTGTAAAAATAACTATAATGCAAGGCTGGTTGGAATAAACATTATAACAAAGAATGACTCATACAGGGTAAGGAAGGGAGACCAATTCCAATTGGAATCCAAATCATGGAGTGGCACTGGAACTAAGTTTTAAGGGCAGGTAGGAACTTATTTATTTTTAATTGACTAGATAAAAATTTTGATGGGTGCTGGAATAGCAGGAAATGAGGTGGTGTTGAAGTATCCACAAGAGCAAAGTCACCGGAAGGTCAAAGGGCAGAGTGCATTCAGAAAGTAGGAAGTGGGCACTGTCCCTCTGTCCCCCATTCCTGTTCTTTTCATTCCAAAGACTTTCCCTACAACTTTTTGACTTCAAATCTGATCATGCTTAGATGAGTGGCAGTGATTTCCATGCAAGGGAGAGAGCTAACAACTTAAATATTTTAGAGAGGAAGTGAAGGTAAAATAATCACCACCATTATGTACAATGTTGATTCTAAGCGTGTGATTGGAGGTTTCATGGTACCGAAAGGGGTTTCTCAAACCTAGGAGATGTGAAAACTTTTTAAAAGAAAAATGTCATGGCCCTAAAGAGCACCTTTATAATATAAAAATTAAAACACAAAATTAGACAATCTCTGAGAACATTTGGATTCTGAAGAACATGTTCACAGATGTGAGAAACACTGGAAAGAATATTAACCTCTTAGTAATTGGCCATGTGACCCCTGGAGAACGGCTTCACATCTCAGAGTGCATGTCCTGACCGTCTCTCTGCCTTTGCCAAGTGGAAATACTAATAACTCTATTTCATTGGTTATAATGGGGACTAATGCCCTTGGAGACAGCAGGAGCTAGCATTTGCTAACAGGTGCATACAAAGGGGTGAGGTCAGAGGTTTTGATTTGGTCCAGCTATTTAAGCAGGACAACGGAAGATACAAAAACAAATTGGCAGTGGGGTCAGTCCCCGCCTTTGGTATGAGACTGTCTAAGTGTAAAAGTAAACATCAGTTATCATTATTATTGTGGTTGCTATTGTTCTAAGCTCCGTTGTGGCTTTAAAATGTTGTACACTTTCAGTCACTGTTTCATAGAAAACTAAAGGAGTGGGTTCAAGATGCTTGGAAACCTAGGCCTGGTGATGACAGAGCACCCTGGACAGGGCATTTTCTTGGCATTCTCCAAGCAAAGGTGAAGTGCTGCAGTGCAAGTCTGGCCTGTGCTCAGCACGTTCTTTGCAAAACTACCACAAATATGTTGGTGATGATTTGAGCCCGGGTTTCTCTTCTTTGGAAATAAAAGCTATCCAATTGAATAATGTCTAAGGAAGGATCTGAATTCTGGAAAAGCAGCCTTCACCAAAAAAATCTATCAAAAAGGTAAAAAGGGTTACATCCTTGAGGAGACACTATGTGTGAAGATCACGTTGCTTCATCTGTCACAGCAATTGCCAGAATCTAACAGCGCCTCAGCTGGAGAATGAAAGACTGCTTGGCTAGTGCACTGATCAGGGATTGATTTCTACTAAGTACTTCAGCTTATTAGGCCTTAGTCTTCTGCGGAATGGGCAGAATAGTAATCAACTTGCCACCAAAGTGACATCGTTAAATGCCTTGTGGCTTTTAGCAGAAAGCGGCCAGAACAAAGCTGGTTACTTATTTAAGTGCAATGCATGGTATCATCATTAAGAAGCCCCCAGAGTAATGAGACAAGACTGGATTCCCTGTCAAACAGCTTCTCTGATATCGGCATGCAGCTCACGGCTCAGGTGTCCCTGGGTGCTTATCAATTATTCTCATTGCACTTTGCAGACAGGAAGGAACATGTTGGAATACGGAGAAGCCGGGCTGAAGCTGAAGCCTCTTGCCTGCTTTCGATGTACCACATTGGGGAAAGCAATTACAGACCCCACACCTTCCTTTCTTTCTTTCTGTTCTTTGCCAGACAATTTCCCACATGCCGAGGCCCGTGGCTTCTTGGCTCCCTGAGGATGATGCTGGTTGTGTAGCCGAGGCTCATTCTCCCAGACTCACTGAGACATGTTCTCACGAATACAGTCCCCTCAAATGATGGTGAGTAGAGAGGGCCAGTGATCCAGGGGCGTTCTCTCCACTCTGCAGAAATGCAGCCGTGGTCCCGCGCGCCCAGTCATGCCATCAGCTCTGAAATGCACCCCGGCAGCCTCTGCCCGTCTTGCTCGCTCACGGCTAGTCAGCACAGCAGGCCCCCCACGTACAGTGCAGATGCTCATGGGTCAGGAGGAAGCTATATTTTTAACAGACTTTCCCCCAATCATTATGTCTTAGAGATATAATTTCATAAAAATAAAGGTGTTAGAACTATAGGGGATTTCAAAATATGAACACAGCATTCCAAGTTAGTGAGGGGGCACTGTCTCCATTGTACAGGTGAAGTGACTGAGACCCAAAGTCTCATAGCTGTTTTGTATCGAAGGAAGAGACCAACAGCTTCAGTTCTCTTCTTACAAATGTAGAGATTTATTTCCTTCATTTGGTCTGACTCAAGGTAAACCTGAATTTGTTTAATAACATACCATGCTGCCAAGACTTTTGGCACTATTTTTGGTCAGATTTCTACATACCTTCTTGGACGAGCATGGCATTAGCTGTTTCACTACTCAGCTCCCTAGACCAGTGATTTTCAACTGGTGTGCTGTAAGACACTGGTGTGCCATGAAAATATTTATAGATCATTAATTAAATTATTTTTGAAGGAAGTTCAAAGCACAGTAACTATATTCTTTTTTTTTTTTTTTTACTCTTTTTTAAAATCAACATAATTTGAATGTGCTGTGTGAGTTTAACTATAGGTTCAAGTGAGATTTTAAAAAAAGGTTGAAAAACACTTTCCTAGGCCATAGGGTAGGAGCCAGTCCTGTGCAGCTGGCCTCGTACAGGGCCCACCTGAGTGCCCCAAGTGAGCTGGTGCTGATTGCTAATGAGGGTGAGTGGAGCTCAGGGAGCTGGTGGAAACCCAGAAAGACTATCCAAGATCCAGTGTGCCTATCTGGCCTGGAGTGTACTCGGAGGCAAGGAAGGCCTTTCCCCAGTTTTCCGAAGTTTTTATCAAAGTCAAAGAAGAGACTATTCAACATGCTCTCAGTAACATAGGATGGTTCGGAGCACTGCAGAGGGAAAAGCCAGGTGGAGGTGAGCATTGCTGGGGTCCTTCTTTACAAACTCACCTTGTGATTCCGTCCATGCTTATCCAACAGGGAGATGATGGATTTGATGTGGCCCTCTGCTATCAGATTTAAGGCTTCTGGGCTCTCAGTCAAGATGCAGTGCAAAACTTCCAAAATACCTACATGGGCACCACAAAAATCATTTGACATTAGACAGCCTCCAGAAGACCATAATTTAGAAATCTGAGTGTGAACAGACCATCCCGGGGGGACAGAATATAATCAGTTCTTTGAATCTATTAAATATTGCCAACCAGAAGACAGATGCATTCATCTCTGACAGACTTCAAGAGCCCCTGGGGGCCAACTTCTGTAACTGAGAGGTGAGTTTAATTCAACCTGCATGCCATCTTCCTTTTCCTGGACAAAGATACAATCCTAGTATGTCAAAATATAAAGAAGCAGCTGTAAAGTGAATTTTTTAGTTTGATTAAACAAATAATGCTTCAATTAAAAATATATAAAAAGGGGGAATGAAGTGGGGGTGAGGTTGGGGTGGAGGGAAGGTAATTGGTGGGGCCACACCTACGGTGCATCTTGGAAGGGTACAGGTGAACCTTACTAAATGCAGAATATAAATGTCTTCATATAATAACTGAGAAAATGCCAGGAAGGGTATGTTAATCAGTTTGATGAAAATAGTTCAGATTGTATATGAAACCAGCACATTATACCCCTTGATTGCACTATTGTACACAGCTATGATTTAATAATATAGACAATAAAAAATAGATATAAAAGGAGTTGTCCAGTTTACTATAAATTCTAAAGGTCATTTAGGCAACTCAGACAATATTTTGAGTTTCTCCCAAACAAGAATGTTTCTAGAAATTATCCTAGAAGTTATTTTTATTTTAGGTGCACTAGTGGATCAAAGAAACTGTAAGACCACTAAATAAAGGCTATTTGGCCTTGTCTCCTTTTTCTTTGCATACTGTATAGTTTTGTATATTAAGCACGAGGGTAACACTGTGATGAAAATTCAAAGGAAATAGTTAGCCAATAGCGACACTGGTTTCATTAAGAAAATTCCTCGTGAATCTGTTTCCTTTTTTTTAAAGGAAGGTTTGCATAAACTATCCTGAAATGTAATCTAGCTCATGAAAGGAGGAACTGAAGAAAAGGGAGGCTTAGGAAGACAGGTGCGTGGATGGATGGCCCTTGGGGGAGCCTCCCTTGGCCAGTCTGTTAAAGCACCTGCCACCTCCAGACTATGAGAAAAGCATCAAATCCCTTCAGCTTCCCCAAGAGAGGCCCACACCTGCCATGTTCGCTCATCTCAGAAGCAGCAAACTGCTGAGCCTTGCAGAGTGGTCACTTCAAAACAATGACCATACTCTAGGCTAAAATTCTCTGTAGTCACCATGAAGGGCTACAGATATGAAAGGTGGCTCAGGGGGTGAGTGGGGATAATCATTTTCCCTCTCACTCCACAGTCATCCTTCAATCCTGCTTTTAACCAAAACAAGACAACATGGAAAGAGGGTTTAGAAACTCAGAATGTGAGAGAACATTGGGAGTTCTGAGACCAGGGTTGCGGGTTGTGGGGCAGCGAGGTAATTGAAGGACCCAGAAAGTGAAGATAAAAGCATAAAGTCAAAAATTAAATAAAAAAGAAGAAATTATTGAAGTCTAGGTTAGAGTTCCTAAATCTAGTCGCAGGTGTGCCAGGAAGCCTGAGGAGCTTCGTGCATTTGTTCTTTTTATTCTCCCTTTTTAAAAATTTTTTGAGACTTGCTTGCAATCCGGTGGAAATGATTTTTTCCAACTCTTTCATTTTTTTACAGAAAGAAAATCTTCATCCTCTCTACTACTAGTTTCCTGGAAGTTCTTACCTGAGGAAGATTCTAGTCTGTCCAATTTACTGATAAGCCAATCAAGATTATTGGAGAACTGAGCACAGTTGTTCCTGTTTCCGCGAATGAGAGCAGCTGTAAGCAAGGAGATATTGCAACATGTAGGTTAAAGGGCACAGTCACAGGCAGAAGAACTCAGAAAGCAGTTGAATACTTCCCCTACTCAGTAATTAAAAGGAACCTAATAACAATCTTATCCTGCCTGGCCCTTTGACACAATTCTGTTTCTATGTTTAGAGGAGCAAAAATCTAGTTCACTTATTCACTCAACAAGTATTTTCAGAGAATCTGCCATGTACCAGGCACCTGTCCAGTTGCTGGGGATAGAGAAATGGGGCAGAAGGAGATTCCATGCCTTTATCAAGTAGGGGACAGAGACCATAAACATATGACATAATACAATTACTTCAGAGAGTAATACTCAAGAATTTAGGACTTGGTTACTGACTTAAGAACCCAGCTTCCTGGGCAGCGCCTGTGGCTCAAAGGAGTAGGGTGCTGGTCCCATAAGCTGGAGGTGGCAGGTTCAAACCTACCCCCAGCCAAAAAAAAAAAAAAAAAAAGAACCCAGCTTCTTACAATGTTTTCGTAAATCTAGTTAGAGATCTGTTATTCTTCAGTACTAAAGGAAAACACCCCAGTGAACATATCCAGAAAGGTTGGTCACCCTAATAGAGAAACCATGACAACATGTAACTCTAAAATATCTAAAACGTATCACTCTATGACAGTGTTTCTCCAAATCTAGTCCCCAGATCGGGGGCTCCAGTATCACTTGAGAACTTGTGATATACAGATTCTCTGGCCTCATCCTAGATCTACCCAATTAGAAACTCTGGGGTTGGGGTGCAGCGTCTGTGTTTTACCCAGCCCTTCAGCTGCTTCTGATGCCTGTTCTTACTTGAAAACCATAGGCAGGTGACATTGCAGGAAAGAACAGGCTGTCACTAGAGCTTCACCATCCAGACCAGGTAATCCTTCCTCCAGAAGGCAAAGACAGGCAGTGTAAATGTGAAACATGTCCATGTAAAGTGATTCACCCCGACGTAGCCTGACCTCCACTGGTTTTTGAGGCTGATACATGGAACATTTAGGGCAATGAAAGGCCTTCTCTAGGGCTCCAGCTTTCTGTCTGCATAGTCAGCGGAGAGCAGAATTCAAACCGAGCTCGGACCTGCTCTTTGGGTCAGCCACAGCAAGGGGGTCTGGCATGAGTCCTGGAACCAGACCACTGTGAGTTAAGCCTCAGCTTCACCATTTACTAGACGTGTAACCTGAGGTTATGAGTTTCTCTGTGCCTCAGTTTCTTCATCACCAAAATAGGGAGGGAAGAGTAACTGTGCCTCAAAGTGAGTTGCTTGCAGGATCAAAAGAGATTCTACTGCATACATGCCAGTTATTACTGTTATATTACTAACTGCTGGGTTTCAGCTGTGTCACTACAAAAGACTCGAGTCTGAAGGGACTTTGTAGGGTCACACGGACCAGGGGCAATCTCACTAGCCTGCTCCCTCACATGGAGAACAGGACAGACTTCTCTGGGCTTCCCTCTCTCCTGGTAACCTTTGAACAGACTGGAAGCACAGCCTTGTGACGGGGTCTGAGCATCTCCTGGCGCTGCCTTCTGCACCAGCTGATGCTGTCTGCTTCGGTCTGCCTCCAGGGAAGGCAACCCAGGCCTGTGGGATGGAGCCTGTTACAGCAGGCACCAGAATATGATCACAAGCTCAGCACCACAAAAAGCAAGGCTGGATTCTGGAACCTTCTTACTTCCTGCCTTTTTCTTTGCACCGAAATAAAACAAACAAAAGGCCAAATCAGTAGAAATTGTATCTGACTGACAACTAGAAAGGGCAAGGAGAAGGGTGCTGAATTTAAGAGAATAACAGGCTTCAAGAGGACAGGCAAGATCTTTGCAGAAATTTAAAACTGGAGATGCCATAAATGTGCTCGAAACCTCCTTCCTCATTCCAGATAAGGAATTAAGATTGAGGGAGTGTCACTATCAAAGGCTTCACAGGTAGTTAGCAAAACTGGCCCCCAGGACAGCTCTGCACTCTCACTGGGGACAAGCCCTTGGGAGTCTTCCAGCAAGGGGCGCCGCCTGTGCACTTACCCAGCAATTTGTAGAGGAGGTTCAGGATTTCTTTCCAGGCCATGCCGCTCTCTTCTCTTGCAATCCCTGCCAAGTGTGCGACGCTATTGTAGATATTTAAGCGATCGATGCAATTTAAGACAAGGGCCAGCATTCCCTGGGAAGGAGAATTGAGGGAAAAGTAAACTTTCCTCAGGAAGAAGGCAGAGTCCCTTTTGCTCTTTCTCCTCCCACATCGGTCACCTTTTAAAGCTGATAACGCAAATATGCAAATAGACCTTCCCGATGCCAGTTGTGGGTTTGTTTTTTTCCTCCTCAAAACAAAATATGCATTTTTATGCCTCAGAGACCTAAATAGCCTCTATTTGGGGAGTGAGTCAGCAGTCTCCTCTGACAGCTTTGCCCCCACGTGCTTAACTTAATCCAAGGACAGATTGAGGAAGAGGGAGCGTGAATGAGGCTCACAGAAACCCGCTTTCTGTCTGGTGTGAAGCGGTGCTGACTCACCCAGAAACAGCTCTGGGTACAGTATCTGTTTCCTCTTACATTTCAAATACAAGCCAGAAGTTCCGTTTAGATGTACAGGACAATTGTGCTTGCTTCCTCTCCGAAAAATGTGGAATTTAGAGACAATGAGATTAAAAGGAGATTTTGAAGTACTTTTCCAGCTTTTCTTTTTATTATTTTACTTAAATTTTTTTTTCTGTTTTTAATTTTCAATTTCAAAATATGAGGGGGGCACAAGTGTTCTTGTTACACGGATGAGTTGAATTATGCTGAAGTCAGGGCTTTCAGAGTGCCAGTCATCAGAATAATGCACCTTGTACCCCATAGGTGAGTTTTTTTTTTTTAATAATTTTATTGAATCATAATTATGTACATTGGTGCAATCACAGGGCACGATTCATATACATTCAGAAATATTTTGATCATACTGTTACAGATATCCTTCATGGCATTTCCTTGATCACTATA
>CAUYON010121767.1:0-13183 GCA_963573935.1 Arctocebus calabarensis
GGAAAAAAAGGAGTAAAATCTCTATTTTACTCCTAAAATTTCTTCAATCAGAAATTGTAAAGACAAAATACCAACAAACCCCTCAGAAATCCAAAAAATCCTCAATTAATACTACAAGAAATTGTACTCTCAGAAATATGAAAATCTGAAGGAAATTGACCAATACTTGGAAGCATGCCACCTACCAAGACTTAGCCAGAACCAAGTCGAAATGTTGAACAGGCCTATATCAAGTTCTGAAATAGCATCAACAAAACAAAATCTCCCTAAAAAAGAAAAGCCCAGGACCAGATGACTTCACATCAGAATTCTACCAAACCTTTAAAGAGAAACTAGTACCTATATTACTAAACCTCTTCCAAAATATAGAAAAAGTAGGAATACTACCCAATACATTCTATGAAGCACACATCACCTTGATCCCTAAACCAGGGAAAGAGAAAGACGCAAAAAGAGAAGAAAATTATAGACCAATACCGCTAATGAATATTGATGCAAAAATATTCAACAAGATGCTAGCAAACAGAATCCAGCAACACATCAAACAAATTATACACTATGACCAAGTGGGCTTTATCCCAGAATCTCAAGGCTGGTTCAATATACGTAAATCTATAAATGTAATTCAGCACATAAACAAATTAAAAAATAAAGACCATACGATTCTCTCAATTGATGCAGAAAAAGCTTTTGATAATATCCAGCATCCCTTCATGATCAGAACACTTAATAAAATTGGTATAGAAGGGACATTTCTTAAACTAATGGAGGCCATCTACAGCAAAACCACAGCCAATATCATATCGAATGGAGTTAAATTGAAGTCATTTCCACTTAGATCAGGAACCAGGCAAGGTTGCCCATTACCTCCTCTGCTTTTCAACATTGTAATAGAAGTTTTAGCCATTGCAATTAGGGAAGAAAAGGCGATCGAGGGTATCCACATAGGGTCAAAAGAATTCAAACTTTTAATCTTCGCAGATGATATGATTGTATATGTGGAAAACACCAGGGATTCTACTACAAAACTTTTAGAAATGATCAAGGAATATAGCAGCGTCTCAGGCTACAAAATCAACACCCATAAATCTGTATCCTTTATTTACCCCAACAATAGCCAAGCCAAAAAAACAGTCAAGGACTCTATTCCTTTCACAGTAGTACCAAAGAAGATGAAATATTTTGGAGTTTACCTACAAAGGATGTGAAAGATCTTTATAAAGAGAACTGTGAAACTTTAAGAAAAGAAATAGCTCAAAATGTTAACAAATGGAAAAACATACCATGCTCAAGGCTGGGAAGAATCAAATTTTTAAAATGTCTATACTACCCAAAGCAATATATAATTTTAATGCAATTCCTATTAAAGCTCCATTGTCATATTTTATTTTATTTATTTATTTATTTTTTTTTTTGAGACAGAGCCTCAAGCTGTCACCCTGGACAGAGTGCTGTGGCATCATAGGTCACAGCAACCTCCAATTCCTGGGCTCAAGCGAGTCTCCTGCCTCTGCCTCCCAAGTAGCTGGGACTACAGGCGCCCACCACAATGCCTGGCTATTTTTCTGTTTTTGCAGTTTGGCCGAGGCCAGTTTTGAACCTGCCACCTTCGGTATATAGGGCTAGCAGCCTACTCGATGAGCCACAGGCACCGCCCTGATGATAATTTTTTAAAAGCCAAAATTATATGTATTTATCCTTTCCAAGAAAAAGAATCCTATAAATTAACTTTTCTTTTTGTTGTTATTATTTTTTTAATTAACTTTTCTTATTAACAAGAAGAAAAAGGATTAGACTTCAGGCTAAAAGGGAAGTAATTTAAAGTTTCTGTAATTGAGTGAAGGAATGCATGGGAATTGGCAAGAATTTAGGGATTGTTGCCTTTTGTTGGAATACCATAGTCAATTGTCCATACATATACACGTGAGCATACACATACACATATACATTCTCTACTAGTATACACACCCCACCCTCCCATATTCCCACTTACGTGTATTCCTACATACATATATACACACTTATCCAGCATGAATAAACATAAGAAAGAACATAGCTTATTAGAAGAACAGAAGGAAATCCAGTGTGGTTAGAGTGCAGAGGGCAAAGAGGTGGTTTTTTTTTTTTTTAAACAAAGCCTCAAGCTGTCACCCTGGATAGAGTGCTGTGGCATCACAGCTCACAGCAACCTCCAATCCCTGGGTTCAAGCGAGTCTCCTGCCTCTACCTCCCAAGCAGCTGGGACTACAGGCGCCCGCCATAACACCCGGTCATTTTTTGGTTGCAGCCGTCATTGTTGTTTGGCTGGCCCAGGCTGAATTCGAACCCGCCACTTAGCTGTACATGGCTAGTGCCTTAGCCCATTGAGCCACAGGTGCTGAGCCGAAAGGGGTGGTTTTTGCAAGAGACTGTATATTGTAAGAGTTCAGACCTGGTAATTGAGCTGGCCTTACTCATCATCTTCTCTAGGTGGACAAGAGCCCTGATTTTGAAATACATATAACAATGTGTGATGATGATCCACCCACACCTGAGGAAGACTCAGAAACGCAGCCTGATGAGGAAGAAGAAGAAGAAAAGGCTTCTCCACCAGAGGTGGGAGCTGCCATTAAGATCATCCGACAGTTAATGGAAAAGTTTAACTTGGATCTATCAACAGTTACACAGGCCTTCCTAAAAAATAGTGGTGAGCTAGAGGCTACTTCCTCCTTTTTAGCATCTGGTCAGAGAGCTGATGGATACCCCATTTGGTCCCGACAGGATGACATAGATTTGCAAAAAGATGATAAGGATACTAGGGATGCATTGGTCAAAAAATTTGGTGCTCAAAATGTAGCTCGGAGAATTGAATTTCGAAAGAAGTAATTTGCCACATAATGAAGAAAAAATAACTGTGGCAGATAAACTGGTAAAAAGAAATTGTGACCATTGAACTGTAGAGAGTACTTACATTGGACCTGAGACTTATCTTGTAATCAATGTTGTCATTGCTTTTAGAGTTCTAGATTAAATAAAGAGTCTCCTATCTTTTGACAGAAGCTTCTTTATTTTATTTATTTGTTTATTTATTTATTGAGACAAAATCTCACTTTGTTCCCCTGGGTAGAGTGCTGTGGCATCATAACTCACAGCAACCTCAAACTCCTGGGTTCAAGTGATCCTCTTGCCTCAACCTCTTGAGTAGCTGAGATTACAGCGCCCACTACAGTGCCCAGCTAGTTTTTCTATTTTTGGTAGAGGTGGAATCTTGCTCTTGCTTAGGCTGGTCTTGAACTCCTGAAATCAGGTAATCCACCCATCTCAGGCTCCCAAAGTGCTAGGCTTATAGACATGAGCAACTGGCAAAAACTTCTTTAGATTATGATAGATTCCAAATCAAAAATCTAGAAATAGGCTATATGTGCTGGCTCATGCCTATAATCCTAGCACTCTGGGAGGCCGAAATGGGTGGATTGCCTGAGCTCACAGGTTCGAGACCAACCTGAGCAAGTGCGAGACCCTGTCTTTAAAAAAATAGATGGGCGTTGTGGCAGGTGCCTATAGTCCCAGCTACTGGGGAGGCTGAGGCAAGAGAATCTGTTAAGCCCAAGAGTTTGAGGTTTCTGTGAGGTATGATGCCAGGGTATTACTGAGGGTGACAAAGTGAAGCTCTGTCTTAAAAGAAAGGAAGATTTAATTACAAGGCCTTAAACATGAATCATCCCAAATTCTTATATTCCACAGTGATCTCTGACTTCTAGAATGCTTTGAAAATCTCATGTTCCTTTTGCTGACTTAATATTTGAGGACCTTACTCCCTAGTGGTTCTTTTTTTTGAGCGCTTCTCAGTCAAGTCTCTAGATATGTTTTTTTTACCTAGCACTCAGTTTCGTTTAAAACAGACACAACCTGGCTCGGCGCCTGTGGCTCAACCGGCTAAGGCGCCAGCCATGTACACCTGAGCTGGTGGGTTTGAATCCAGCCTGAGCCTGCCAAACAACAATGATGGCTGCAACCAAAAATTGGCCGGGGGTTGTGGCGGGCGCCTGTGATCCCAGCTACTTGGGAGGCAGAGGCAGGAGACTTGCTTGAGCCCAGGGATTGGAGGTTGCTGTGAGCTGTGATGCCACAGCACTCTATCCAGGGTGACAGCTTGAGGCTCTGTCTCAAAAAAAAAAAAAGAAAAACAAACAGACACAACCCTAGGCTCAGCGCCTGTGGCTCAAGTGCCTAAGGCACTAGCCACATGCACCTGAGCTAGCAGGTTCAAATCCAGCCCGAGCCTGCCAAATAACAATGACGGCTGCAACCAAAAAATGGCCTGGTGGCAGGCATTGTGGTGGGCACCTATAGTCCCAGCTACTTGGGAGGTGGAGGCAGGAGAATCGCTTGAGCCCAGGAGTTGGAGGTTGCTGTGAGCTGTGATGTCACAGCACTCTGCCCAGGGCAACAGCTTTAGGCTCTGTCTCAAAAAATAAATAAAAATAAATAAATTAATAAATCAGGGCCGGGCGTGGTGGCTCACGTCTGTAGTCCCAGCGCTGTGGGAGGCCAAGGCGGGTGGATTTCCAGTGCTCACAGTTCGAGACCAGCTTAAGCATAAGCATGAGTGAGCCAGAGTAAAAGACCCCGTCTCTACCACCAGGAAAGAAGACCACTGGGCGTTGTGGTGGGCGCCTGTAATCCCAGCTTACCTGGGAGGCAACTGGTACGAGGAATTACTACAAGCAAGGAAAATGTATAAAAAAAAAAAAAAGCCAAAAAAAAAAAAAAAAATAACAAGGAAACTAAGAAGAGTGCAAGCCAACTGAAATTGAAAGCAAAATAAAAAGAAAAATTAAAAAAAAAAATTAATAAATCAGACACAACCCTAGAGCATCTCAAGAATAATCTTACTCCATTAATATTAGTGTGTTGTATTTATTCAGTCTGTGCTAAAGATTGTGTTAGATTTAGTTAGTGGATGTATTCCACTTTATGTTTCTATTATTGAAAATAAATATTCTGTCAACAAGTGTTTTCTCTATGTACACAGAACCTTTTAGATATAAAAACCATGAAGGAACTAGCATTTGCCTATTGTTAATTAGAACCAATAAAGTGGTTCCATTTTAGATCCAAAAGGCCATTAGAAAGATGCGCTATCTTTTTTCTTTCTTCTTTTTTCTTTTTTTGCAGTTTTTGGCCAGGGCCGGGTTTGAACCTGCCACCTGCAGTATATTGGGCTGGCACTCTACTCCTTTGAGCCTCAGAAGTCTTTTCTTGTTTTTTTTTTTTTTTTTGAGACAGAGTCTCACTATGTCGCCCTGGGTAGAGTGCTGTGGCATCACTGCTCACAGTAACCTCACCCTGAAACTCTTGGGTTTAAGAGATTCTCTTGTCTCAGCCTCCCAAGTAGCTGGGACTACAGGCGTCCACCACAATGCGTGGCTATTTTTTTTGTTGCAGTTGTTTAGCTGGGTGGGGCCAAGCTCAAACCCGCCACCCTTGGTGTATGTGGCTGGCGCCATAACCACTGTGCTACGGGTGCCGAGCCAAGATGCGCTATCTTCTGGATGAAGTAAAAAGATCTCCATTAAGGACTGTGAAAAGTGGCAAAATAAGACGACTGTTGAGAGCCAAAGAGGAGAGAAACCAATCAGGAGCCAGCAGGTATGTAGCAGAAGGGGTCAGTGCCCCACCCAGTGTTCCTGGGCACTCACAATTTCAGCACATACCAACAGGAATCGCACTGTCAGCATCTACTTGAGGCTTTCTCTGCTTGAAGTGCTGTGGTGTTAATGCCCCTATGAAGTTTTTAGCTAATGACAGAGGACACATACCCAGCTTCCTTGCTGACTGGAGAAATCACACAACTGGGTATTTGAAAGTTATCTCTCTACATTGGTAATGGTTCCACACCATCTTTTAGAGGTCACTAGCAGAATGAAGCATAGTTGTCCAGAGGGGGAATCTGTTTGTGAGTGTACCCTGCATCCCCCTACCTAGTTCATTCTAGAAGCGTCAGTTGCACTCAAATCCTTAGGGTCCACTAATAGGGGAACCCAGACTAAGTCAAAGCTTTAACCTTTGTTGTCTCTTGAGTACATTGGAGGCATAGTATGATTGTATGTCTCTATTGTAAACTTAAATGGGGTTTGAGAGAGGTTGTGTGGTAGGGATTTGTTTTATTCTGATTAGACTCCAGGGTAGTTAAAAACCAGTGTTTTAGGTATGAAATGGAAATGTCACCTAGGGTGTTATTATAAAGTTTTCTCAGCCTACTGGCTTTCCAAAGTTAGAAATTCCATTTTAGTCACACTGTACAAAAAGGTCTAATTTATTATACTCATACTCAAAATGACATGTTAAAAAACACACACAAACTTAATGTGCTTATTAGAAACTAGTAAGTTTCAGATGTCTGGTAGTATAGTTTCTTTGGTCATTTAATCTCTCCTGGGAAATACACATGGGAAAATAATTTCGAAAGTATTTTTAAGATCACATATATAAACAAGGAAAATGAATTTAAAATTCTAGGCCTTCGTCCCAGCACAGACCCTGTACTGCCTCTAGTTTTTGAAATTTTCTTAGGGCTTAAATAACTTACACAACTTCGTTAATGGGAGGACATTTCTTTCAGTAAAGCAGCAGTTCTCAACCTGTGGGTCGCAACCCATAGGAATTGTATTGAAGGGTTGCAGCATTAGGAAGGTTGAGAACCACAGCCCTGAAGTATGGTCTGTGTTCTGGCATTCAGATTTTCCTCTGTTATCCAGTATCTTTTAAGTAGGTGTGTTGAGTTGTAAAAGTTTAAGGTGCTGCTTGTTCTATTCCTCTTTTGGGCCAAGGCTATTGCTGGATTGTAATGTCTACCAGCTAAAGTGTATTTAGTCATAGAAATGTTCATAGAAAACCTACTCTAAAAGGCGTTAAACAATAAAGGGATTTATATCTTGTATATATAACAAAAAGTCCTGAGGTAGGATAGCTTCAGGGTTCTTTCTGTTTTTCCTGCTCTGCCATCCTCAGCTTATCTTCTAGGCTGCACCCCTCATGGTTGAAAGACAGTCCCAGCAGCAGAAGCGGGATCATTGTGTCCTTTATGGTAAGAAACTTTTCTCCGAAGCCTCCACATAGGCTTTTCATTGGCCAGAATTATGACATACGACTGTTCCTAATTCAGTCTTTAGCAGGGTAGATGACAGTCTTAGGTTAAGCAATGTCTATCTTCTTCTGGCTACAGATTGTGTAACATTCCCTAGGAATGAGAAGGGAATGGGTGAATACCTAAACAAAAGAGTTTAGGATCTGCTAAAAACATTTCCATTGTCCATGGCGGCGCCTGTAACTCAGTGGGTGGGGCATTAACCCCATATACCAAGGGTGGCGGGTTTGAACCCTGCCCTGGCCAAACTGCAACAACAACAATAAAAAAATAGCTAGGTGTTGTGGCGGGTGCCTGTAGTCCCAGCTACCGGGGAGGCTGAGGCAAGAGAATCACCTAAGCCCAGGAGTTGGAGGTTGCTGTGAGTTGTGACATCATGGCACTCTACCGAGGGCGATAAGGTGAGACAGTCTCTAAAATGAATTTCCATTGTACAGAGAAGTCCTAGTCACCTTCTCTACGAGCAAGAATATTTCACCAGGCCATGGTTCCCTCTTCCTGCTAGTGGTAGTAAGGGTAAGGTTGGCCACCTGTTATTTTAAAAAAAAAAAAAAAAAGGACAAAAAAATATTACCAGAGGTGGTGTCTCATAATCATTTGTTTACGAAAAAAATACCATTTCTGATTTTCACCCAATACTAATCATCATATTGAAAATTACTCAGCACAAGCTCCTGGTCTTTTCCTCTCAGGCGTACAGCTTTTAGTATAGTGGTATAAGGAAGTTTCCCCTACTTTGGATTTTTTGTTTGTTTTTGAGACAGACCCTCAAGCTGTTGCCTTAGGTGTGCTGTAGCATCACAGCTCACAGCAACCTCCAACTCCTGGGCTCAAGCGCCTCCCAAGTAGCTGGAACTATAGGCGCCTGCCACAAACGCCCGGCTATTTTTTTGGTTGCAGCCGTCGTCGTTTGGCTGGCTGGGCTGGATTTGAACCCGCCAGCTCAGGTGAATGTGGCTGGTGTCTTAGCTTCTTGAGCCACAGTTGCCGAGCCCTTTCTTTTGATTTTGTTTCTTTACTTGCAGCTTTCAGAAACTGTCTTCTCTGTGTTCTGTTGCTATAACAGAATACCTGGAACTGGGTAACTTATAATGAACAGAAATTTATATTTACCTCACTGTTAGGAAGCCTGGCCATCTGAGAGCATGGCACTGGTATCTGGCAAGGGCCTTGTCCCATGGAAGGGCAGGTGCGCACACTAGGCAGAGAGAGGTACCAGGGGTTGGGCTCACTTCCTAACAACCCTCTCAATAACTAACTTGTTTCAGTGACGATGGCATTGATCTGTTCATGAGAGCTCTGACCTCATGACCCTATTCCTGACCTAATCACCTCTAATTCGGCTCCACCTTTAAAACTGTTTCTTTGGGTATTAAATTTCTAACATTTTAGGGAACATATTCAAATCATAGCAGTACTTTTTTTTTTTTTTTTGCAGTTTTTGGCCGGGGCTGGGTTTGAACTCGCCACCTCTGGCATGAGCCAGCGCCCTACTCCTTGAGCCATAGGCCCTGCCCCATAGCAGTACTTTTTGATAGTTTACTGGCTGCAGGGTCTTTGTGTGTGAGAATACATCAGATTTTCTGATACCACCACTTGCCACGTGGGTCTGCCTCAGATGTGTGGTCATAAATGTGTCCAAAGGTTTGAAAAGTTCATCTGGACTTTGCAAAGAAACTTGATGATTGTCTGTAGCTTGATGATTCCCAGTAGCTTGTATATTTAATTCGTAAGTTATTGTCCACAATACAGATTCATGTTTAATCAAATTATTTTCTAACATTTTAAAGCACACAGTGGAAACTTTTTACAAATAGATTCCTATTGGACATTCTACCAATGTGGAGCTAGGTAGAAGGAAGAGAGAGCTCAGGCATCTCACATTCAGTAGAGGTTCCATTTAATTAATTATCTCCTACTCTGTTAAGGGTATTCATAAAACTTGAGTAGACCAAACTCAAAAGTCTTCAAAAACTTAGGCTTCTGTTAGTTCCATGTACTGGCAACCACAATTAAAGTTCTTTCGTGGGCCGGGTGCGGTGGCTCATGCCTGTAATCCTAGCACTCTGGGAAGCCAAGGCAGGTAGATCACTTGAGCTCAGGAGTTCAAGACTAGCCTGCTCAAGAGTGAGACCATGTCTCTACTAAAATAGAATAATTAGCCAGGTGTTGTGGCAGGCTCTTGTAGTCCCAGCTGTTCAGGAAGCTGAGGCATGAGGATCTCGAGCCCAAGAGTTTGTGGTTGCTGTGAGCTATGACACTAGGACGCTCTACTCAGCTCTAAGTGTAGCCAGGAACACAGGTTCTACTGCTTTTTGTGGTAGGACCCCTTTTCCCCTGGGCCAGTCCCTTCACTTCTCTATGCCTGAGCTTCCACATCCATCTTATCTCCAATGCTCACACTAGTTCAGCCACTAAGGGACGCTCTTGCTACCTTTGTGCTGGTGCATTGTTCACTCCATGCTCTGGGTCAAGCTTTTCCAGGTCTCTATAAATTTATATGGTCAAGGGTTATAACACACATGGACACTGCTTCTCTGGTCTCATGGACCAGTAGGGACTACAGGCCCAACAGCTCATGGAATCTTCCTAATGATAATTCAAAAAAAAAAAATTATTTTTGAGACAAAGTCTCACTTTGTAGCCCTCAGTAGAGTATGCTATGGCATTATAGCTCACAGCTACCTCTAACTCTTGGGCTCAAGGTGATTCACTTGCCACAACCTGCCAAGCAGTTGGGACTACAGACGCCCACTACAATGCCCAGCTATTTTTTTGTTGCAGTTGTCATTGTTCTTTGTTTAGCTGACCTGGGCCGGGTTCAGACCCACCAGCCTGGGTGTATGTAGCTGATGCCCTACCCACTGAGCTACAAGTGCCGCCCAGAAAAAAATTTTTTATGTATATATGTGTATATATTTATATATTTTGGTTGGATCCTGGTTTGAACCCGCCACCCTTGGTATATGGGGCTCCCTACTCCTTGAGCCACAGGTGCCACCCCAGAAAAAAATTTTTTCATTACAAAATTTTATTTTATTATATTTTTTAGGTTTATTTATTTATTTATTTATTTATTTTTTGAGAAAGAGCCTCCAGCTGTCACCCTGGATAGAGTGCAATGGCATCACAGCTCACAGCAACCTCCAATTCCTGAGCCCAAGCGAGTCTCCTGCCTCTGCCACCCAAGTAGCTGGGACTACAGGTGCCCTCCACAACGCCCGGCCATTTTTTGGTTGCAGCCATCATTGTTGTTTGGCGGGTCTGGGCTGGATTTGAACCCACCAGCTCAGGTGTACGTGGCTGGTGCCTTAGCCCATTGAGCCACAGGCACCGAGCCTCATTACAAAATTTTAAAAAGGGGAGCGCCTGTGGCTCAGTGGGTAGGGTGCTGGCCCCATATACCAAGGGTGTTGGGTTTGAACCCAGCCTCGTTCAAACTGCAACAAAAAAATAGTTGGGCGTTGTGGCAGGCGCCTGTAGTCCCAGTTACTCAGGTGGCTGAGGCAAGAGAATCGCCTAAGCTCAGAGGTTGGAGGTTGCTATGAGTTGTAACGCCGCGGCACTCCACTGAGGGTGACAAAGTGAGACTGTCTCAAAAAAATACAATAAAATAATTTTAATGTGGCTGCTTCTGGAAAGGCTTTTGCATTGGGCTTCTGTGTGGGTCACTATGACTCAGGCTTTCTGAACTTTAGTACTACCTAGAAATGCATCTAGTCTCCGAGGTGTACCCTTGGAGAGTCCTCAACCCATAGTTACTGCATTTGAGCCCTGGGTTGATCCGAATTCTCCTGCTGCATATGTTGCCTCCAGGGCAGCAGTGGTGGCTGCTGCATCTGAGCTCTGGGTTGATCTGAATTCTCTTCCTGCATATGTTCTCCTGGGGGCAGAAGTAGTGGCTGCTGCATCTGAGCCCTGGGTTGATACGAAATCCCTTGCTGCATACATTGTCCCAGGGGCAGAAGTGGTGACTGCTGCATCTGAGCCCTGGGTTGATCTGAATTCTCTTGCTGCATGCCTTCTCCCAGGGGGAGAAGTAGTGGCTGCTGCATCTGAGTCCTGGGTTGATATGAAGCCTCTTGCGGCATATGTTGCCCCCGGGGTCCGCAGTGGTGGCTGCTGCATTTGAGCTCTGGGTTGGTATGAAGCCCCTTGCTGCACACGTTTCCCCGGGGGCCGCATTGGTGCCTGCTGCATCTGAGCCCTGGGTTGGTATGAAGCCTCTTGCTGCATATGTTGCCCCAGGGGCTGCAGTGGTGGCTGCTGCATCTGAGCCCTGGGTTGATCTGAATTCTCTTGCTGCATACGTCGCCCCAGGGGCAGCAGTGGTGGCTGCTGCATCTGAGCTCTAGGTTGGTATGAAGCCCCTTGCTGCATACGGTGCCCTGGGGGCCGCAGTGGTGACTGCTGCATCTGAGCCCTGGGTTGCTCAGAAGCCCCTTGCTGCATATGTTGCCCTGGGAGCCGCAGTGGTGGCTGCTGCATCTGAGCCCTGGGTTGATCTGAAGCCCCTTGCTGCATACGTTGCCCCGGGGGCTGCAGTGATGAGTTGGCAACTATTTGGGGAGGTGTTTGCTGAAGTTGAGAGCAGTCGGGCTCTCCATTATTTTGAGGAAACTGAACCTGCAATTGCAACTGAGAGGAATCCAAATCCTGCCCTTGATCCCCAGGACCCAGGTCCATTGTCAGCTGCTCCAGGAACAGCATCCTTTTTTGATAAATCCGGGGCTGTTGGTGCTGCTCCAGGTAACACTGCCAATCATCCTGCTGCAGACATTCCAATAGTGAACAGTTTTTAAAATTTTCTTCCTCTTGCTCTTCCTGCTGCTTCCTCTCTCCATACTCACTATGAAGATAACATGACAGAAAAGGATCTGCATGCTGGCTTTCCCCAGTGTCTGTCCTTTCTCTCACAAAGCAGCACGCTGAAGATGTAGAAGCATGAGGGCAAGCTGCTGGTCTGCAGCTAGGAAAAGGACAAGCAGGAGAATGCCCACTTGCTGTGTGATCTTGATTTTCCAAAGCACCACCTGGTTGCTTTGTAGTGCTCATGACTGGAGAGGAGCAACTAAGGCCTACTTGCTGACTCGGGATTCCCTTTTTCTCCAGAGAGGAGCAATCAGCTCTACCCATCAGAATCTTCTGGGCACAAGAAAGGCTCTGGCTGGTGGTGTAGTTGGGAACTTCAGCCTGGGTATCCTGGACTTCTAAAAGTGGATGAGCTTGGACTAGGACATTGCACTGTTTCCATGTAGCAAATAGTCTACTTCTTTCTTTGGTTGGAAGTCTGGCTCTGTTATTCTGGAACCAGTTCTAAAGGGAAAAGATAATATTGTTTTTCTTTTTTTTGGAAAAGATATTATTTCAAAACTACTTACATGATTGGGCGGCGTCTGTGGCTCATCGAGTAGGACGCCAGCCCCATATACCGAAGGTGGCGGGTTCAAACATGACCTCAGCCGAACTGCAAAACAAAAATAGGCTCGGCGCCTGTGGCTCAAGCAGCTAAGGTGCCAGCCACATACACCTGATCTGGAGGGTTTGAATCCAGCCCAGGCCTGCCAAACAACAATGATGGCTGCAACCAAAAAATGGCCTGGTGGCGGGCATTGTAGCGGGTGCCTATAGTCCCAGCTACTTGGGAGGCAGAGGCAGGAGACTCACTTGAGCTCAGGAATTGGGAGGTTGCTGTGAGCTGTGATGCCACATCACTCTATCCATGGTGACAGCTTGAGGCTCTGTCTCAAAAACAAAAACACAGACTTGGCTCCTGTGGCTCAACATACACCAAGGCTGGTGGGAAGAATGGAAATTGGAGACAGGCACCATTGGCTTTGAAAATCAAATGATAATGGCTCAGTGCCTGTGGCTCAACGGGCTAAGGTGCCAGCCATGTACATCTGAGGTGGCGGGTTCGAATCCAGCCCGGGCCCGCCAAACAACAATGACGGCTACAACCAAAAAATGGCCAGGCATTGTGACAGGCGCCCTGTAGTCCCAGCTACTTGGGAGGCGGAGGCAGGAGAATCATTTGAGCCCAGGAATTGAGGG
>CAUYON010121768.1:0-12082 GCA_963573935.1 Arctocebus calabarensis
GGTACAATGTGCTGGTTTCATATACAATCTGAAATGTTTTCATCAAACTGTTTAACATAGCCTTCATGGCATTTTCTTAAGAGATTATTTTCTAATCCACTATTTTTCTAGTTTAAGAGATTACACACCACAAAGCAACCTTCACAATTACAATTCATAGGAATCAGTATACAGAAATGAAATTTTGTCTATAACTAAACAGGTCCAAACTTTTAAGCTTCCATTTTGATGGTAGAAATTTTAAAATTTTCAAGGTAAACTCATCCATGTCAGACTTAAAATCTACTTTATCTGCTATAAATTGTGTTCAATTCGTTCTCTGAAACTCCTTTCCTGTTGTTCATCTAAGGTGTAATACTATCTTAACACTTGACATAGCACATTTATCTGTCAAGTGTAAACTCACTAATCTTTATATCAACCTTATCTCTCCTCCAGAGATGTAAAAAATGGTAGCATTTCTATATAACAAGAATGCTCTGGTTAAGAAAGAAATCAAGAAGCTAGTCTTATTTAAAATAGCTATAAAAAACAAAAATACCTAATAATATACTTAAGCCAGAAGGTGAAAGATATCTACAAAGAAAAATAATTGAAAGAATGAATATTCTTAAAATGAGCACGCTGCCCAAAGCAATTTACAGATTCAAGGCAATTCATATAAAATACCAACATCTTTGTTCACAGAATTAGAAAAAAATTTCTAAAATCCACATGAAATAAAAAATGACCCTGAATAGCCAAAGCAATCCTGAACAGAAAGAAAAAAGTTGGAGGCACATTTCCTAACTTCAAATTATATTACAAGGTTATAGTAACCAAAACATCACAGTACTGATATAAAAACAGACACAGAGATTAGTGGAACTGAATAGAGAACCCAGAAATAAAGCCACATAGCTATAGCAAACTGATCTTTGACAACACTGACAAGGAGCACACTTTAGAGAAAGAACACCCTCTTTAATATTCTTTAATATATGGTCTTGTATGGATCGCCATATATCGAAGAACTGGACCCTTATCTTTTATTGTATACAAAAAATATTCAATATAGATTAAAGACTTAAACATAAAACCTAAAGTTATAAAAATGCTAGGGAAAGCTCTTTTGGACATTGGTCTACACAAAGAATTCATGACTAAGACCTCAAAAGAACAAGCAACAAAAGCAATAATAGACAAATGGGGCTTAATCAAACTAAAAGCTTCTGGACAGCAAAAGAAATAATCAACAGAGTGAAGAAACAACGTGTTGAATGGGAAAAAATATTCAACAGGGAAACTAATAAAAATTGAAAAAAAAAAAAAACCAACAGGGACTGATATCCAGAAAATACAAAAAACTCAAACAACACAACAAAAAACCCATAAATAATCCCATACAAAAGTGAGCAAAGGACATGAATAGACATTTTTCAAAAGAAAGCAGACAGATGGTCAATAGGCATATAAAGAAATGCAAATCAAAACCACAATGAGATATCATCTTAGTTAAAATGGTCATGATCAAGAAGGTAAAAAATAAGAGACAATGGTGAGGATGCAGAAAAAAGGAAACTCTTAGACACTGTTAGTACAAATATAAATTAGTGCAATCTCTATGAGGAACAGTGTGGAGATTCTTGAAGAACTAAAAATAGAGTTACCATATGATTCAGCAATCCCACTATTGGGTATTAACCCAAAGGAAAAGAAATCAATATACCAAAAAGATATCAGAGCACTAGTTACAATAATAAGGATATGAAATCAACCTAAGTGTCTATCAATTGAAGATTAGATAAAGAAAATATACTATATAGACACAACAAAATGCAATTTGGTCATAAAAAAGAATGAAATCATGTCATTTGCAGAAATATAAACGGAACTGGAGGTCATTATCTTAAGTGAAATGAGCCAGGCATAGAAAGACAAATATTACATGTTGTCATTCTTAAGTGGTTGCAAAGAATGTGCTCCTATGGGTGTATAGAGAGGAATGATAAACACTGGAGACTCAGTGGGGGAGGAGGAGGAGGAGGATGAGAAACTGGTCAATGGGTACAGTATAAGTTATTTCGCTGATGTGCACTCTAGTGCTCTGACTTGGCCACTATTCAATGTATTCATGTAACAAAGTGTGTGTACGTTCCTAAATGTATTCAAATAAAATTAAACTAAAAAACAAATTGGAATGCCCCTATGACTTTTTACTTCTCTTTTCTATTACAACTCTCACCAGGTAAATAAGGAATTGTATATCTATGAACTCAACTAAACTATGTTTTTGCTTGGGTCATGTTCATTGAAGAATAAAACCATCATAATAATGTTTTTAAAAAGATTATTGAGATAGAAAACAGATTGGCTGATGGTTCTTCTAACATAATACAATGGGATCACCAAGGTAAACACACAGGATATGACTTCACATCACCCCAAACCCTGAAGAAGAAAGTCAGCATTTAGCTCTACATAAGTCTGGCTATTCCAGAATAACATGCTTCTACTATCCGCCCATTGGTAAATGACTTGTAAAAACTGACATCTAAAATAACTTGATGGGAGCAATTAAACCTAACCAGTCTTGGCTACTTTCTCAAGTGTCATAATAAAAGGGTGAAATTATATACCAGACAGTTGTTTTCCAAAGCGAGAAACATAAAAAATTCAGGGAGATGAATTATGTTATGTCAGCAGTGTTTTTACTGAGTAGACCACTGAGGATGGTGTTGCCCAAGCCTTTCTCCTCACTCCCCACTGTTGGCAGTTACTGCTCCTCCCTGCTTTGTTCCTCCTCCACTTTCCTCACTGGGTCATTATCAAATACATTCATCTTGTTTAAATAACACGGTGCTTAACCTCCGTTTGATGTTGGGAATGTAGGGCTGCTAAAATTACAACCAGAAGGATATGAGTGAGAGGGTGAGAGAAATAGAGAGGAAAATAGAAAGAAATGTCATGAGTAAGCTTTATAATGTGCCCCAAATATTTGAAATTCAAAGAGTCACATCTATTTCTAGAAGGAGGAAGCCAAACTGACAATAGATATTTTAACCTGATAAAACTAGAAACATAAATTCCTGTTTACAGGCTGACCATTAGTTCAGGATTTTAATATAAAAATATATTAAATATTTTTCACGAATTATTCAATATAATTCACGTATTGATACAGCTCAGTCACCACTCACCAATACCTAACGTCCATCTAAACACTGCTTAGTGTTGCAGAATTTGAAAGAAAACCCACTTAACGAGAATTTTAACCAGGGTGCATTTTGTACATTACTTGAGAAGTTTTCAAACTCACTTATTCCAAAATTCTGTCTTTGAAAGAAAGTTTATGATGACTCTGATGGTCCCTGCTGCAAATCATTGATTGCGGTTGCATTAGTTGTGTGGTGTTGAGTTGCCCCGAAGAAAGACATGCATGAAATCCCTTCATATTGGAGATTAGTAAAGGAATATAAATAGAATCCTATCTCTGGCAATCTCTAAGTCACAGAGCTCTGAAGACTGGGTTACACAGTGAGCTTCATGGAAAAACAGAAAAGTAGTTAGAAATGTTCATGGAAAGAAGCTGCAGTCAATTGGCCCACTTCTTTTGTTTATCTAGAATTAATTTTTCCCCAGTGAAAGCAGGGCCAGTCTTGTGCCATGCAATGAGGAGCAGGTCCACGAGCCAGGAAGTTATGTTAAGACACCTTGCACGCCTTCCCAGTTTTTATCCCATGTGTCACTGACTTTGGCTTAGATTCCATTAACTAGTTTAATTAATGCTCCCTTGTCTACAATTAAAAGTAAGTTAGATTTAGTCTATGCCAGAGGTCTTGGTTGTCCTGGTCCCTTGCTCACAGTAAGAGTCAGCAGTCTGAGGCGAGCGGGGGATGGGAACCAGAACTCATCAGAATGAGCATTCTCCGCCTTTGCCTTTACTCGGGTTCTCTTCATGCCAGGTTTTTCCCCACACCTGAACCCAGGATTACCAATATCTTACATTTCCCCAGCTCTTCCACTACACAGAAATGTATTCTCTCCCCAGGTTATTAAAAAAAAAAAAAAGCCTCAAGAAAAAGACTCTTATTGGTTGACCTGGGTCGTGTGACCAAGGAATTCCTCCACAGTGAGAGTGAGGGGAAAAGAATTTCCTCCAACAAGAAGGAATGAATGGACTGGGCTCCTGTAGCTCAGCGGCTAGGGCGCAGGCCACATACACTGGAGATGGCGGGTTCAAATCCAGCCCGGGCCCGCCAAACAACAATGACAACTAAAACCAAAGAACAGCTGGGCATGGTGGCGGGTGCCTATGGTCCCAGATACTTGGGAGGCTGAGGCAAGAGAATCGCATAAGCCCAAGACTTTGAAGTTGCTGTGAGGTGTGATGCCAATGTACTCTACTGAGGGGGACATAGTGAGACTCTGTCTCAAAAAAAAAAAAAGAAGGTGTGAATGCCAAGCAGGTGAAACAATAGCTCCGTGCTACCCTAGGGGAAAGCTTTGGTTTTACTAAATGCAATGCCGCAGAAGCTACAGGATCTGTGTAAGAAAGAATCTCTGGGCTACATTACTTAACACGGCAGCCACCTGAGATTTGTGCACTCACAGTGCACCCTGCTCCTTACTTAGTCCAAATGTCCTTCACTCGACAGATGGGCAGATGGAGTCCAGAGAAATAGAAGGCCATCAACACACCTGAATCGAGCAAATGACAGGAATAAATCCAATTGCTTCTTGTGCTGGTTGTGGGGCGAGATGACATCCCTCCTAACACACACGCACGGGATTTCGGGAGATGTGATTTGTGGTGAGATCCTACAATGCGAGTTAAAAAAATTTTGTACCTACTCAAGGGTCGAGAGAGGGCCACAGGATTCTTCGGCAGTTCCCACCTTACAATCAAAGTCAAATCTTCACGACACTGTAGCATGTTTGATGCAACTTTGGGAGGAAAAGCCGCCACAGCTCAAGATGAGATTCCTCATTTTCCATCCCACATCTGAACTCCGCTCTGCCACTTGAGGCCAGCCCATTCTCTCCCAGCCTCCCTGAGGACAGAGCACCAGCTCAGAGCACCAGGCTGACTCCTTTAGAACACTGAAGCACTTATACGTTTATCCAGAGTTTTTAATTTACAGTCCTAGATGGGAAGTAATCTTACTTTAGGTCAATGCAAGCAAAATCAGTTCACTAGAATGTAACCTTGAATTGGGAAGATAAAGTTTTTCTACTAATATGTGAAAAAGGAATCTTCTGAGCTAAGTTTATTTCAATTCAGACAAAAAAATAAAATAACCTAACCCCTCTGGGCAATAGCTGATCGAATCCAGGGCTGGGCTCTCCCTCTCCCATGTCCCTTTCACCTCTGAGCCAAGATAATCCAATCTCCTGAGCCGGCTTCTCAGGACACCCTCCATCCCACCAGCCCCTGCTCAGCTGCGGGTGGTGTAATATTTGCATATGATCTACACTCATCTTCTTATACCCGTTAAATCGTCTCTAGATTACTTCTAATACTTAGTATAATGTGAATACTATGTTATATTATTTAGGGAATAATGTCAAAAAATCCGTATGTACTCAGTACAGATGTAATCATCATTTTTGTTTGTTTTGAATATTTTCCATCTGTGGTTGAATGAATCCATGAATGCAGAACCCATGGATATGGATGGCCAATTGTATTTGCAGATGAAACTATACAATGTGCTTCAAAATAATATGGTACTGTGTGCAATCTCATAACCTGGATTAAATTCTAGAGTAGAGAAAGAAGACGAGTGGATAAACTGGCAAAATAGGAATAAAACCTATCCTTAATGAATAGTTACATATCAATATTAACTTGTTTATTTTGATAAATATGCCATGATGTTGTAAGATATTAATAATAAAGGAAAATGGCCAGGCATGGTGGCTGGCACCTGTAATCCCACCATTTTGGGAGGTGAAGATGGAAGAATCACTTGAGCCTAGGAGTTGGAGACCAGGCTGAGTAACAGCAAGATCCTCTCTCTACAGAAAATACAAAAACTCGCTGGAAGTGCGCCTGTCATGCACCTGTCACCCTAGCTACGTGGGAGGCTGGGGCAAGAGTATCCTTTGAGCCCTGCAGTCTGAGGTTGCAGCGAGCTAAGATGGCATCACTGTACTTGGGACCAGGTAACAGAGCAAGAGCCTGTATTTAAAAAGCCACCACCATAACGAAAAAGAACAAGAGGGACAACTGGCTAACGGGTATGTGAAAATGGTGCTATGTTTGCCATGTTCTCATAAATCTCAAATTATTTCAAAATAAAAGGTTTATTTAAAAAGTAATGACAAGGAAGAAATGGATGGAAGTATGGAAGGCACCAGATGAACCATGGACTGACAGTTATGGAACCTGGACGTGAACCTGGGGTTTACTGTGCTACGTTATCTACTTTAGAGTGAGTTGTACATCCTCCGTGATAAAAAGTCATGTACATTTAAAATATTATGGCCTTTTCTATAGACTGTGATGAGTCTACACAAACCTCCAAAAGCCAGGAAGTTGACACTGTGTTCTCTCGGCATCATTCCTGCCATCAGGATAGTGGTGCTGAAATAGTAGGGCAAAGGGTGAGAGCAGAAACCAGCAAGGTTAACTATTCTATCATCTGCTTCTTTTCTTCTCTTTTGCTATTTGGCCACTTCACATTATCTCTTCTTCCTTCATATTCTCTTTGTCACCTCTGTTTTCACATTTTAGATCTCTCTTATCACCACATCCCCATCTCTGTATCACTTGGTATAAGGTTCCACTGTAATATAATGAAACAGTCAAGTAAGAGTGGCTTAAAAGGATGAGGCAGGTGGACTACTTGAGTTCAGGAGTTCAAGACCAGCCTGAGCAAGAGTGAGACTCCATCTCTACTAAAGTTAGAAAAACTAGCCAGGCATTGTGGCAGGTACCTGTAGCCCCAGCTACTCAGGAGGCTGAGGCAAGAGGATCTCTTGAGCCCAAGAGTTTGAGGTTGCTGTGAGCTATGATGCCATAGCACACTACTCAGGACAACAGTGAGACTCTGCCTCAAACAAACTAACAAAAAAAAGTGGCTTAAACAAGATAGAAGTTTATTTCTTTCATACATAAAGTAAGTTAGAGGTCAGCAGGCCAGGACTGTCATGGCAGCTTTATAGAGTTTTTGATGACTCAGGCTCTGTGCCCAGATTTCTAGGACATTACTCTGGTCATCATGCTTACAAGATAGCTTCTAGAGTTCCAGCCATCACACCCACATTCCAGGCAGGAAGAAAGGAAGCCAAGCCACTTCTCTTTATGGAAATCTCTCCAAACTTCCACACAATATTTCTGCTAACCTTTCATTGACCAAAACATAGCCAGATAGTGACTCCTCCCCTCAAGGCAGAATGTGGATACTGGTCTTTTAGTAGTAGTTTGTCTTCAGTAAAACCAGGGTTCGACAACTAAAGAAGGAGGGAAGAGTGGATGCTGGGTAAAAAAATTAGCAGCCTCTGCCATAATCAATCATGAGAAAAATCTGATCGTGAAGTGGCAGAGCTGTCCAACTTTGACTTATGCCCAGATTAATTATGCAGCTAGTACAATCAGATCTGGAAGTATCTGTCATCCCACATATGCGATGGACTGGTGTATGTTGATTGGTTTGACTGAAAGTTAAAATTAGATAACCACCTAGACATTCACCTTGCACAGCAAGACACCCTCTCTCTCTATCAGAAGCCAGTATCTGTGCATTGGTGTCAGCATCATGTAGATCCCAGGCACGCCTGCAGTGACTATAATGTCCTTTAAACCTAAAATGGAATCATTATGGATTTGTCCTGGCCGCCCTCTTGCGTCTCTGGGAGACCTTCTGGCCTGCTGGCGGCTCTCCAGAGAGATTCCTGTCCGTCTGCCTCTGAGCAGACACATTCTGGGCTTCCTGCCCACATTCTAACCTGCTGCGTGCACAAGTAGAGAGCCCTGGCTATTTGGGTCAGTGCTTCTGAGTGATTATTCTGTTGCCTTTAGGTACGTTCGCTTGAATGTCCCACGCATACCAACTATGCACAACGCGTGTTTAAATGCCAGTGGCCCCGTAAAAGCAAGGAGGTATGGTGGAAAGAGGATCTGAGCTGTGAATTTGGTCTGAGCACTTCTCAGTCCTGGGGGTGAGATCTTAGGAAACTCTCCCAGGCTGCCTAAGCCTTAGCTGCTATGTCCTCTGCCTTCCTCGGAAGCTAATTGTGAAGCTCAGCTCCAAGGAGATGCTACATATCGAAGTGCTGTACTTTACCCAAAAGAAGGTGGTTGTTATTCTTACTGATCTCATGAAAATGTGTTGCTGAAAAAAGAAATAGTGATAGTGTAGCTCAAGACCATTTGACCAGGGCCAGTAAAAAGGAATATGGTAGCTAGTGCCAGATCAGTAGGATATAAAGGGTTAGATAAAAGCATCAGTGAAATGATATCTCTCCCAGAAATGAGAGATTCCAAATGATTTGCTTCCTGAAGTAAAGTGACAATGTGCTAACCACCATTTCCATTGATTACATTAGCTTTCTTCCCATGGAACCCTAGTCTAAGGAGTAAATCTATTGTTAAATTCCCCCATCTGGAAAGATAAAGTAAGCCTTATTCCTTTTAACGGAGTCACTTTTAAAATACAGGCAGATTCCCATCTCAACAGCAAAGAACAAAAACCTTCACATAGAATTTCCCTCCTAAATACCATCCACTAGGATCCACTTTCATTTGTAAACATAAGCCTTTGGACACAAGTGTAGAAGTAGTTATAGGCGAATTAGGCAGGTGAGAATATACAATATATAAATGTGACTCTATATATTGGAGTCTGAAGAAGATTTTCAGTTTTATAGAAACAAGAAGACATTTTAGGCCAGGCTTGGTGATCCATGCCTTTAATCCTAGCACTTTGGGAGGTCAAGGTGAGTGGATTGCTTGAGCTCAGGAATTCCAGACCAAGCAGAATAAGAGAGAGACCCTCCCCTATCTCTATTAAAAATAGAAAGAAAAAACAAACTAGCTGGGCCTCATGGCAGGCGCCTTTTGTCTCAACGACTCAGAAGGCTGAGGCAGGGGGATCACTTGAGCCCAGGAATATAAGGTTATTGTGAGCTAGCTAGGCTGACACCGTGGGCGCTCTACCCAGGGGTGATAGAGCGAGGTTCAGTGTTTTAAAAAAAGGAAAATAAAAAGAAAGAAGAAGAAGAAGAGGAGGAGGAGGAGGAGGAGGAGGAGGAGGAAGAGGAAGAGAAAGAGGAAGAGGAAGAGGAAGAGGAAGAAGAAGAAGAAATTTTAAAAACTTGTAGTTTTTGTCAAAATAAAGGTTTCTTTTTTGCATAAAATTAGAATTGCTTTTACTTGCTACCACTTTGATATCAACATTTTTATCTAGAGTTAGATTTAAATCTAAACCTGTGAGATTTTGACATGATGAACTGCTCCCCATATGCCAAAAGAAAAAAAAATTTACCTGCGCTCCACTGGCCAGTTAAGGACTTTTGCTCTGCTCTGACTTTGGAGGATGACGTCTGTCAAGAGCTAAAGAACAACGTAGTCTACAACTTGACTACAGCAGTCAAAGCCCGTAGCTGACTCACTGACCACGTGGGAACTTTTGATGGAACCCATAGCTACAGCAAAGAATCCCTTAATTATGAGTAATTTATTTTCTGAGCGTACTTAAAGTTTTTCATTCCTTTAGTAAATCCAGGACTTCCCTTGCTTACAACACACTCACACACAGAGGGAGATACTAGAAAGGAATCCATTCCAGGTGCCTAAGAGGTCTGACAAGTCTAATTTGGATGGTCGCAAATGGAAATTCTGCCAGGTGGTCACAATGGTATTGTGTTCCCCTCACACATTGATGCCATCAAACCACACTGTAAAATTCACTCTGTATATGTGTATCTACGTGTATGATTTTTCCCTAACATAATAAGGAAACCAAGATGAAAGGATTAGGTGAATGTTCACTGGATCACAAGGCTTAAATGTGCTGTTTCTCAGACACAGCTATGGGTGAATTCGTCAGTAAGAATTTTTTTTTTTTATGAAATCATAACTGTGTACAGTAAGAATAAGAATTTTGTCAGTGCTGACTGTCTTCCATGCTGGGTGAAGTAGGAGACACTGTCATTAAGTCTTGAGAACTTCGAAGGGCTTGTGAGTAACAAGGTTAACAAACATGAAATGTGTTCCCCTAGGACCCTGCGTAAAGCATCACTGCATTGGGTATAATGATCTGCACTTGATCTTAGCCAAAAGGCCAAGAAGCAATAGGTATAATGATCTACGTGACTGACTCCACCTACCACATGCCTCCCCCGCTGACAAAAGTATGGCATACCTGTCCTTGTAAACACCAAGCCCAGAGCATATTCAGCACGCATATTCAGCATGCACATTAACTAGGGGAACAAAGAAAATGACAGTAGAACAATTTAAAGAGTTGTAAGAGTTGAAGGGATTAAAGATGCAGTCAAACATGAGCTTATTATGCTTCTGGGAATGAATCAGGAGTTCATATTTTTATTCCATTAATAAAACAAACCATCATATGTCTGAGGACTGACTTGAGCTTTTATTTGGCTTTCAATAATAACAATACACTAAGAAACCACACCTCCTGTGCAAGGAAATAGTCTTTTTTCTGTAAGCCCATTGTTAAAAAGCTTAAGAAAGGGAGAAGAGATATTAACAAACAAACAGCAGGGAAATGAAGTTGGCCTCTCTGCTGCCTTTTGGTGACAGTATCTTCCTGACAGGAATGACAGTACTACTAGAAAAAAAATCAGCTAAATTTCAGCCAAAGGCTGGAAGTTCATTTTTGCCAAAAGTAAATTAGGCCTTACTCTGTATCTTTAAGTAAGATAAAGCTTCTGCAACTATATTATACACAGTCCCAATAGCCGAAACTTGCCTTCGCTGAGACCCAATTCCTCAGCATTCCCAGTGTGAAATGCCATTTATGGAGGAACTTTAATAGACCTCATTATGAGACTAGGGATTCCATGGTCAAATACGCAGGAAACACTGATTACTGTATCTTCCTCTTTAGGTTTGCAATATACATTGATATTGTAAAGAAAATGGTTTAAGTTTATCCACTCAGGGTTTTCTCAAAATTATTTGACTATGAACTCATTATTCACAAACTATATTTCATAATTAGATGGAAAAACACCAGTCAGGGAGCCCCACAATGACTGAAATCTAACTTTCTTTTTTAGAGATAGGGTTTCACTAGGTCACCCAGCTGAGCTGAAACTCTTGGCCTTAAGTAATCCTCAACCTTAGCATCCTAGTCACCCGGGCATGCACCAATGCTCAGATTATGTCTAACTTTTCTATCAGTGCTAATGTTATGTTGTCAGACCAATGAGTCTGTCCAGTTTCACCCAAGCCAATTAATAGAGAAGCAGATGAGAGATTAACGATTTCACTTTTGGTGGGCGCAACGCCTCACACCTATAATCCCAGCACTTGGAAGGCTGCGGTGGGTGGATTGTCTGAGCTCACAGATTCAAGACCAGTCTGAGCCAGAACGAGACCTGATCTCTAAAAATATAGCCAGGCATTGTGGCAGGCACCTGTAATCTCAGCTACTTGGGAGGCTGAGGCAAGAGAATTGCTTGAGCCCAAGAGTTTGAAGTTGCAGTGAGCTATGATGTTGCAGCACTCTACCAAGGGGGACAAAAAAAGACTCTGATTATACACCACGACCAAGTGGGCTTTATCCCAGGATCCCAAGGCTGGTTCAATATACGTAAATCCATAAATGTAATTCAGCACATAGACAAATTAAAAAACAAAGACCATATGATTCTCTCCATTGATGCAGAGAAAGTTTTTGATAGTATCCAGCATCCCTTCATGATCAGAACAGTTAAGAAAATTGGCATAGAAGGGACATTTCTTAAACTAATAGAGGCCATCTACAGCAAACCCAGAGCCAATATTGTATTGAATGGAGTTAAATTGAAGGCATTTCCACTTAGATCAGGAACCAGGCAAGGTTGCCCATTGTCTCCATTGCTCTTCAACATTGTAATGGAAGTTCTAGCCATTGCAATTAGGGAA
>CAUYON010121769.1:0-20595 GCA_963573935.1 Arctocebus calabarensis
AAAAATTGACCTGCCATTTGATCCTATAATTCCTTTACTAGGTATATACCCAGAAGACCAAAAATCACATTATAACAAAGACATCTGTACCAGAATGTTCATTGCAGCCCAATTCATAATTGCTAAGTCGTGGAAGAAACCCAAGTGCCCATTGATCCACGAATGGATTAATAAATTGTGGTACATGTATACCATGGAATATTACACAGCCTTAAAGAAAGATGGAGACTTTACTTCTTTCATGTTTACATGGATGGAGCTAGAACATATTCTTCTTAGCAAAGTATCTCAAGAATGGAAGAAAAATTATCCAATGTACTCAGCCCTACTATGAAGCTAATTTATAGCTGCCGTATGAATGGTATAACTCAACTATAACACAAGAATATAGGGAAAGGGGCAACGGTAGGGAGAGGAGAGGGGAGGATGGGGTGGAGGAAGGGTAATTGGTGCGGCCAGACCTACGGTACATCTTAGAAGGGTACAGACGAACCTTGCTAAGTGCAGAATACAAATGTCTTCATATAATAATGGGGAAATTGCCAGGAAGGCTATGTTAATCAGTTTGATGAAAATAGTTAGGATTGTATATGAAACCAGCACCCTTGATTACCCTATTGTACACAGCTATGATTTAATGATAAAGATAACTAAAAAAGAAGAAGAAGAAGAGGAGGAGGAGGAGGAGGAAGAAACAAATGTGGCTGTTAGGAAGATATTCTGTGAGGAACATAATTCCCTTAGCCAGGCTCCTGACATGCGGAAAGGCCAGATGCTCACACACATGAAACAGTCGGACACTCTGCCCTGAAGATGCTCCCCCTGCCGACATTTCCACATCCACTGTCTGCTGAAGATGCAAATCTGCACACCGTCACTGTGTATCACGGGTTCCTGGCTGCTTTTGGGTCATCTATTTTCTCAAGTTGTTTAGTCTCTCCCTTTTACTAAAAATGCAGCACACAGGGAGATAGTTCCTGCACCTTATGTCAGCTCAGTGCACTCAGGCTGTGCCCTGGAGAAAGGATAGCTTGTAATGTCTAAATAAGTATTCTAAGTGGGCAATTTCAGTAAATTGAATGGCAGTCAATGGACCTTCTACTACTCCCTTCCCTTCACCCATTACCATTAATTCTTTGTGGGAGGTTTTAGCTCCAGGCAGATGTATAACCAGAGAGTTCATGAATAACTGAAATTTTGCACTAACTTCCTCCTATGGCCCCAAACATTCCAATGACCACATTCACTACCAGACTTTAACAAAGAAACTAGAATTTACTAAGTGTGATTTTAATGAGGAGATTCAAACTTATAAAACACATCAAAAGTAGCATGCAGATGTTGTTTTATATAAAATTATTTAAGCTTAGATCAAATGTTACACGACATTGGTTTATAAGCAATGAATTTTAAATCCAATGATGACTTGATATGGATGTGTGGGTTATATGATCATATTAAAATTTGTAGATGTGAAGGAAAAATTCTTAGACTTGCAAGCATTTTAAAGGTATTACCTATTTTTGTTTCCTGCTCAATATCTTTATTCTATATTTAATTTAAGCCATAAATTAATTTTTTGAATTTCTTCTCAAATATAATACTTTACATCAATGAGTTATTTCGCTGTTTTATGAAATATATATTGTAAGTTTTCAGAGAGATTCACAGAAAATGACATAAATTCCTAAAAATCAAAAGAGGCCAATTGATTTGGTATTAATAATAACTTTTTTCTTCTTTAATGGGCTATAAAAAATTCATAAGCTTTTAAGAAAAGTCATTTTACATCTTGCATTGTGATTGTTTTCTGTATTTTTTTTAATTTATTCTGCTCTGTAAAAGATCATTGGTAGAGTTTTCCAATGTCAGCTTCAATTAAGAAATTAAAATCTGAATTTTCTTTGTATCTAAATAATCAAAGAAGCATTTTATGTGCTCCTGGGCTTGCCTCAGAACAGTTTGAACACTTTAAATTTATATTATATGTATATCTGTATTTATAAGTATAAAAATCACTGGATTAAATCCAAAATGTTTTGGCTTTAAACACAATGAAGAAATAGAGAAAATGTTGCAGCTCTTTTCCTAAAGCTTCTCCCATTATGTTATACACACATATGTGCATACACAGGTATATATAGATCTACTTTTTCAATTCATTGCTACTTATAATTCAATGATTGCTTGGTTCTATTTGGACACCTGCTATGTCTTTCTTCCTGAGGATATGTAAAAAAATAAAAAATAAAAGTAAAAAAAAAGTCTATAGTCAGGTCACAAATTGGGAAGAAATATTTTCAAATATTTCAAATGTTTCAAAATATTTTTCCCCAATGAAAAATAGGAAAAAAAAATTGAAATATTTCACCCAGAAAGATATATCATAGCCAATGAACAAATGAAATATATTCAACAGGATAAAGTGTTGGAAAAATATCTTTCAAAAATAAAAAAATATCTAATTTTTAAAATAGTTGAAATTCATTTGTCAACTCAAAATTATTATTTAGCTTAAAGCTTATATTTTTAATGATACATTAAAAGAAAATTAGAAGGCAATATGCTAATAGTTAATAGAAGTTGCCCCATGGTACTAAAATTATAAGTGATTATTTTTGATGTTTCTTTACTTTTTTTACTTACAGTACTGTCTCAAGAAGCAATAAAAATATTTTTATAATCATAAAATACCAAGAAATATAAAAATACACATTAGACTGAATAAGTCATTCACAAAAAGTTCATAGGAAGATTCCCCCTCTGGAAATCTCTATTTGATGAATATTCTCTCTCCAACAAAGAGTGAGAAAGTATGACTTTTTTATTTGTCATAAAATCTTAATATTGATGCAGTAATTCATTCAGTGAATATAGAATAAATGCATATGCTGTCATGTAAGTAGGATTTGGGCACTATATTAATCTCTCTGAACAAGAGATTGGTATAGTACATGAATCTTAGTATTAAGTATGATCTGCATTTCACCTTTTCTTTATCTGCAAAACATGCTTATCTTTATTATGGTGTTAATAAACAATTATGAATTATGTGTTAATAAACAATTCAGTTTGCTTCAGGTTAGCTGTCTTAACATTGTGATTCTGGGATACTGAAGCCATGGTCTTGATTACTTATCAAGCACTGTTCTTGGCTGTAGAGATGTAACAATCGTCACAATAAAGTTACTGCCCACTTGTAATTTATATTCTAGTGAGGGAAGTGAAAAAATAAAACAATAAGTAAAAGATGTAGTGTGTTCAAATATGGCATAGACGGTGATGAATTCTAAAAAGAAAAATATTTATTGGTGGAGAAAGATAGAACATGTTGGGGGTAGGCAGAAAAATACAATTTTGGTTACAGTGTTCAGGGGAGAGCTTCCTGAGAAGGAGACATTTGAATAATGATCTGAAGGAAGTGAACTATAAATGATGTGAAAATTCCCTGAGAGAGGAGAAACAGTCAGTGAAAAGAGGTTATGGTGGAAATATATTTAGAATGTTCAGGGAATAATAACAAGAAGGCCATGTGGCTAAAGTCAGGTCGGGGAGAAGACAACACAGTAGGAAATGAAAAGTGTTGGAGGGACCAATCATTTAGGGGTCTATAAACCATTGTAAGGACTTTGACTTATACGCATAGTGCAGTGGGGATTCACTGCAGTGTTTTGACAGAGTGACATGATGTGACCTGTAACTCTGGCTGCACTGTTGAGACATGACTGTGGGGCACCTGGTGGAAGGAGGAAATCCTGTTAGATAACTTTTACATTGATAAATAAGAAGTTTGCTCCAGTACCATAGAAGTGGTTAGATTTTGAATACATTTTGTTAGTACTGCTGACATTTACATGATGACAGATAAGATTTTTTGTTTGCATAACTAGAAAAATGAAATCACTATTTTCTAAAATGGGGAAGATACAGAAGTAGAAGTAGGAGGTGAAATAGAATTAGGAAAGAAGCTCAGGTTTGGTCACAAAAATAATTTGAGATGCCCATTAGGCATTTCCGTAGAGATGTCAAGTAGGCATCTAGATACACTAATTAATGTGGTAGATTCACCAGTTTATAACTGAGTAGCTAGCTTCAGTCTTCCTCAGTACAGAAATTGTGTAGAAGAAAATGGAAGTTTTCTACTGTTCTCACTCAAATCAGATCAACCTCTCTTTGAAGATGATCTGATCTGGTCCAAGATAAACCCAGAGAAGATAGGGGGGAAAAGAAATCCCATCATGGATCTCAATACGGAGATTGAAGGGGATTAGAAGAATACCAGAATTAAAGTATAATAGAATCTTCCTAGCTTCACTCTCACACATAGAGACAAGTTAGGAGGAAAGGGATGAGGATAAGAGTTGTAAGAAAAAACAACCACGACTGGGGCGGTGCCTGTGGCTCCGTGAGTAGGGCGCAGGCCCCATATACTGAGGGGGGCGGATCAAACTTGACCCTAGATAAACTGCAACAATAACAACAAAAACAACTAAGAGAATGTCTAAAGAGAGAAATATGAAAGAGTAAGAAATGAAGAAAAATATTTAATTCAGGACAAATGATAGAACTAAAGATCAGGAAAGGGAAGAAGAAGGAATTTCAAAGAAAAGAAACAGTTCGGTTACTGATACGTGTAATGCTTTTTACTCCTCAAAATTTTCTACTACATTAAAAGTGGAAAGAAATTAGGGCTTTCATTCACAAAATTAAGAATGATAATCCCTTTCCGTTTCTTTCAACCCATTCATTATCTCAAAGTTTGCTGTTAGCCTTGTCCTCAATATTAATACTGATTTTTTTGCATTTATTACAAATACAAATCAATATAAATTTGACACAGAGGACTTAGAGACTCTTCTCTCATTTTATTATGAAATGAAGGAGAAAGGCATCTTCATTTATTTCTCAGAACAAAAATGACCAAAATATTTCTTTGTTTGATACTATCATTAGTCTTTGAAAGAGGCTGTATCAATTGAGAATCACTGGGAACAATACCCTGGCTAATACTCAAATTCACCTGTTAACTAGGCATATATGTATAAAATTAACACTCTCTGTTAAAAAGCATATCAGTAAATCTGAATGTCTCTACTAGAGACCTTATTAAAAGTTTCATGCTTATAGACTGGGATTTAGGAAACTTGTGTAATTGTAAATATTTATTTGTAATTTACTTACAATGCTCAGTGGACATTCTTAGGCAATTAGGAGGGAGTTCTTAGGAAAGGTAACATTGCTGTCATCAAATTAGAACAGTGTTTAAATAATACTGATGAGAGCCTAAGATGTTGGAATGAAGGAAAGATAATTTCTTCTGTGCTGTGGCCCTAAGCCAAGCTGACTGCACATCCTCACACCCTCATCTGCTATCAAGCTGAGGTTGACTCATTAGAGCAAGATGCTAATGAATGGCAGTTCTCTGAAATTTCTTATAACCCTTCACTCTGTTCATTCTAATTCACTAGCATTGATTTCTTCCTCCCCTGCCCTCTAATATTTAGTTCCATGCTCTATCCCATACCTTCCAGGGGATTCCCTAGATTTGGTATACCTGAGTTCTAGGTACTCCATAGAAGTGGTCTCATTTTGCTAATCTGAATCCAAGGCTGGCCACAGAATGTATTAATAGAAATCTGTATTAACCTGTTAAAGATTCCCTGAACTAATTATATGTAAAAGAAGGGATATTGTCCTTATCCAGAGCAGCAATCTCCTTGATTATTAATGATGGCAAAACAGAATGGGGAAGTAAATAAACTATAGCGTTAGACTCCTGGATTTTGAAGTCTGGCTTTAACACACAGTAACCAAATAATGCTGCCTAAGTCACAACTCTCTGTGTCTCTGTTCCTTCATTCATAAATGGGGAAGAATGAGGACAATGAGACTAATATCACTAAGTGCAGATATTTGTTGTGAATTTTTACAAGAGGAATTTTCCTAAAATATTTCACATGGAGCCTGGTAAAATTAGGAAGAACCTAGCAAATGCCAAATAAGAATATGCTCATGTTCTTGGCAAAGCTGAGGTCTTCTTGAAATTACATGCACACACTTGTACTCGGTCATGGTGCATGATAAGTGTTAGATGTTGGACAAGTGGAATTTTTCATTACATTTAGGTATTGAATGTTCTAGTCATTTTTCTACTGTAAATAAAAGTTTCTTTTATGGCATTCTAGAAAGTTAGGGCATTATTTTTTACTTGGATGAGATTTTGTTCATTTACTAAACAGATGCGTTCTTTTATTTTATTTCCTTTTGTTTGTTTTGTAGTTTTTGGCAGGGCTGTGTTTGAACTCACCAACTCCAGCATATGGGGCCAGCATCCTACTCCTTTGAGTCACAGGCACTGCCCAACAGACGCATTCTTAAATGAGCTTTGAGTTCAAGCCATTCTAAATTTTGGCTATAGCAGCAGCATATGTAGGTTAGTCTCAATAATTAGAATTTAATTTCTATTTTTAACATAAAAAATAAAAATAGTAAATATAATGCACATAAAAAGTGTTCGAACAAAAAAATATAATTGAATGAATTATTATGGAGTGAACACTAGTGCAATAATGTTAAATACCAAGACATGGAACACTGGGACCTCTCCAGAAATTTTTTGTGTATATTTTTTTAATCACAGCCTTCTTCGTCGCCCTATCACCTGCCAATAATAACATTTTTTTCATCATTTATGATTCTTAAACATTTTATTTTTCATTTTTTTCTTTTTCTCTTATTTGATTGACTAGAACATTTAGTAAAGCATTGATTAGAAGTGACAACAAGAAAGGATCTTGTTCCATTACTGATCTCAAAAGGAAAAATGAAAAGTTTTACTTTTCAGATAATATGTGTAATGTCTGTATGTTTCTGGTAATTAATATTTATTTTAGTAAGAAATTTATTTTCTATTGTAAATTTAAGAATTTTATCATAAAAGAGCACTAAATTTGACAACATTTTCCCATTTGTTAAAATTATCATATTTTCTGTTAATCTATAATGCAGTAAATTATAGTAATACATTTTTTTAATTTTTTATTAAATGATGGCTGTGTACATTAATGCAATCATAGGGTAAAATGTTCCGGGTTTATATAAAATTTGAATTGTTTTCATCAAACTGGTTAACATGGCCCTCACGGCATTTTCTTAGTTATTGTGTTAAGACATTTATATTCTACATCTAGTAAATTTTACATGTACCCTTGTAAAATTCATCATAGGTGTAGTCCCACATATTACTTCCCACCACTCATCCTCTCCCCTCCTCTCCCCTACCTTGCCTCTTTCCACTACTTCTTGGGCTATAATTGGGTTATAGCTTTCATAAGAAAGCTATAAATTGGTTTCATAGTAAGACTGAGTACATTGGATACTTTTTCTTCCATTCTTGAGATACTTTGCTATGAAGAATATGTTCCAGCTCCATCCATGTAAACATGTAAGAGGTAAAGTCTCCATCTTTCCTTAAGGCTGCATAATATTCCATGGTGTACATATACCACAATTTATTAATCCATTCATGGATTGATGGGCACTTGGGCTTCTTCCATGACTTAGCAATTATAAATTGTGCCACAATAAACATTCTGGTGCATATATCTTTGTTATAATGTGATTTTTGGTCTTCTGGATATATACCTAGTAGAGGAATTGTAGGATCAAATGGCAGGTCTATTTTTAGATCTCTAAGTGTTCTGCCAATCTTTCCAAAAAGAACATACTAGTTTGCATTCCCATCAGCAATGGAAAAGTGTTCCCTTTTCTCCACATCCACGCCAACATCTTTGGTTTTGGGATTTTGTGATGTGGGCTAATCTTACTGGAGTTACATGATATCTCAAAGTAGTTTTGATTTGCATTTCTCTGATGATTAAAGATGATGAGCATTTTTTCATGTGTCTGTTGGCTGTGTGCCTGTCTTCTTCAGAGAAGTTTCTCTTTAATTCCCTTGCCCATCCTGAGATAGGACCACTTGTTCTTTACTTGCTAATATATTTGGGTTCTCTGTGGTTTCTGGTTATTAAACGTTTGTCAGAGACATAACCTGCAAATATCTTCTCTCATTCTGAGGACTGTCTGCTTGCTTTACTTACTGTGTTCTTGGCTGTGCAGAAGCTCTTTAGTTTGATCAGTTTGCAGTAGTGTATTTTTGAGGCTGCTTTAATTGCACAGGGGTCCTCCTCATAAAATATTCACCCAGGCCAATTTCTTCAAGTGTTTTCCCTGCACTTTCTTCTAGCATTTTTATAGTTTCATGTCTTAAGTTTAAATCTTTAATCCAGTGAGAGTCTATCTTAGTTAATGCTGACCAGTTTCAGTCTTCTACAGGTCACCAGCCAGTTCCCCCAGCACCATGTGTTAATCTTTTACCCACTGAATGTTTTTAATTGGCTTGTCAAAGATCCAATAATGATAAGTAGCTGGATTCATCTCTTGGTTCTCTATTCTGTTCCATATGTCTACCTCTCTGTTTTTGTGCAGTACCATACTATTTTGACCACTGTCGATTTATAGTACAGTCTCAGGTATGGTAGCGTGATTCCTCCTGCTTTGTTTTTATTTCTAAGTAATGTCTTTGCTATTCAAGGTTTTTTATAATTCCATATAAAATTATGTATTATTTTTTCAAGATCTTTAAAGTTTGACAGTGGAGCTTTAATAGGGATTGCATTAAAAGTATATATTTCTTTGGGTAGTATAGACATTTTAACAATGTTGATTCTTCCTAGCCATGAGCCTGGTATGTTTTTCCATTTGTTAACATCTTCAGATATTTCTTTTCTAAGAGTTGCATCGTTTGCTTTATAAAGATCTTCCACATCCTCTGTTAGGTAAACTCCCAAATATTTCTTTTTCTTTGGAACTACTGTGAATGGACTTGAGTCCTTGACTGTTTTTTTCAGCTTGGCTATTGTTGGTATATATAAAGCCTACAGATTTATGAGTGTTGATTTTGTAACCTGAGACAGTTCTATATTCCTTTATCACTTCTAAGATAATAGTTTTGTAGTAGAATCCCCGGTGTTTGTAAGAGTTTTGTAGTAGAATCCCCTGTTTTCCAGATATACAATCATATCATCTGAAAAGAATGAAAGTACGATCTCTTCTGACCCTTTGCGGATACCCTTGATCACCTTTTCTTCCCCAATTGCAATGGCTAACACTTACATTACAATGTTATAAAGCAGCAGGGACAATGGGCAACCTTGCCTGGTTCCTGATCTGAGTGGAAGTGATTTCAATTTAAATCCATTCAATATGATATTGGCTGTGGGTTGGCTGTAGATAGTCTCATCAGTTTAAGAAATGTCCCTTCTATACCAATTTTCTTAAGTGTTCTGATCATGAAAGAATGCCGAATATTATCAAAAGCTTTTGGGGCATCAATTGAGAGAATCACATGGTCTTTGTTTTTTATTTTGTTTATGTGATGAACTATATTTATAGATTCATGGGTATATTGAAGCAGCCTTGAGACCTCGGGATAAAACCCACTTGGTCATGGTCTGTAATTTGTTTCATGTGTTGCTGGATTCTGTTTGTTAGGATCTTGTTGAATATTTTTGCATCAATGTTCATTAGTGATATTGGTCTATAATTTCCTTTTCTTGTTCAATCTTTTCCTAGTTTGGGGATCAAGGAGATGTTTGCTTCATAGAATATGTTGGGTAGTATTCCTTCTTTTTCTATATTTTGGAAAGGTTGAGTAATATAGGTACTAGTTCCTCTTTAAAGGTTTGATAGAATTCTGATGTAAAGCCATCTGGTCCTGGGCTTTTCTTTTTAGGGCAATTTTGTATAGTTGATGCTATTTCAGAACTTGATATAGGCCTGTTCAAAATTTCCACTTCATTCTGGCTAAGTCTTGGACAGTGGCGTGCTTCCAGGTATTGGTCAATTTCCTTCAAATTTTTATATTTCTGAGAATAGACTTTCTTGTAGTATTCATTAAGGATTTTTTGGATTTCTGAGGGGTCTGTGATTGATGAAATTAGAAATTTTACTCTTTTTTTCCTGGTTAGGTTCACCAAAGGTTTATCTATTTTGTTGACATTTTCAAAACCTAACTTTTTGATTTATTGACATTGTAAATCCTTTTGTTTTCAATTTCATTTAATTCTGCTCTAATTTTGGTTATTTCTTTTCTTTTGCTGCATTTGGAATTGGAATATTCTTCCTTCCTTTTCCAGTTGCTTGAGATGTGCCATTAACTTAACTTCCTCTCTTTCTATTCTCTTGAGGAAGGCTTGCACTGCTATAAATTTCCTTCTTAAGATTGCCTTTGCATATCCCAGAGGTTCTGATAATACATGTCTTCATTGTCCTTTTGTTCCAAAAATTTAATAATTTCCTTTTTAATCTCATCTATGACCCATCTATCATTCAGCATAAAGTTATTTAGCTTTCATGTTTTTGGATGAATATGCGGATTCCTGTTGTTACTGCATTCAACTTTTATTGCATGATTGTCCAAGAAGATGCAAGGAATAATCTCTATTCTTTTAAATTTGCTGAGGTTAGGCTTGTGACCTAAGATGTGATTAATTTTGAAGTATGTTCCATGGACTTATGAGAGGAATGTTTATTCAGTTTTGTTAGGATGAAATGTTCTATAGATGTCTTGTAAATCCAAATGTTCAATTGTTAAGTTTAAGTCTAAAATTTCTCTGCTTAGCTTCTTTTCGAGGATCTATCCAACACTGCAAAAGGAGTGTTAAAATCTCCAGCTATTATGGAGCTGGAGGAAATCAAGTTGCTTATGTCTTTTAGAGTCTCTCTTACAAATTGAGGTGCATTCTGGTCAGGTACATAAATGTTAAAAATTGAAATTTCATCATGTTGAGTGTTACCCTTAACAAATATGAAGTGACCATCCTTATCTTTTCTTACTTTGGTTGGTTTAAAGCCTATTGTATCTGCGAATAAAGTTGCAACACCAGCTTTTTTCTGCTTTCCATTTGCCTGAAATATAGATGCCCATCCCCTCACCCTAAGTCTATATTTATCTTTTAAGGTAAGATGAGATTCTTGTATACAATGGATATCTGGCCTGAATTTTTGTATCCAGTCAGCTAACCTGTGCCTCTTTAGAGGGCAATTTAAGCCATTCACGTTAATTGAGAATATTGATAAGCCTGTAGAATTTTGAGTATTGTGTTTTTCAAAAGTCCAGTGGACATTTTTAATCCTTTTGCCACTGTAGAGTTTGGAATTTGATCAAAAGAGTTTGAGTGAGTTTACTTTTGTGGTAGAGGATTGTGCTGGTCATTGTGGAGGATAGGTCTGAGAATATCCTGGAGAACTGGCTTAGTTATGGCAAATTTCTTCAACATGTGAATGTTATTAAAATATTTAATTTCTCCATGATAAATGAAACTCAGTTTCACTGGATACAGGATCATGGGTTGAAAGTTATTTTGTTTTTGGAGATTAAAAGTTGATGACCACTCTTTTCTAGCTTGAAAGGTTTTAGCAGAGAGATCTGAAGTCATTCTAAAAATTTTCCCCTTCTAGGTTATGGTTTTCTTATATCTGGCTGCTTTTAGAATTTTCTCCTTCATATTAACTTCAGTGAAATTAATTATGATGTGCCTGGGGGATGTCTTATTTAGGTTGAGTCGTGCTGGGGTTCTGAAACTGTTTGCTATCTGAATTTCAGAATCTCTTGGTATGTCTGGAAAGTTTCCTTCATAATCTCATGAAGAGGAGTCTCTGTGCTTTTTGAAGCAACTTCATCACCTTTAGGGATTCCTAGAAGGTGAGTATTAGTTTTCTTTGAATTATCTTAGAACTCTCTGAGAGAATTATCTGTTTTTGCTCTCCACTTCTCTTCCTCTTTGAGAGTTTGGGAGCATTCCAAAGCTTTGTCTTCAATGTCAGACATCCTTTCTTCTGCTTGCTCCATTGTGTTACTGAGGAATTCAACTGTATTTCTCTGATCTTTGAGGTTTACAAATTCTTGTCTCAATGTGTCAAAAATCCTTGGTGATTTTGTCTTTGAATTCATTGAATTCTTGAGACCACTTTTGAAATGCTCCTTGAATTTCTAATCCCAGCTTTACCTCCATTCTATTAATCTTATCTGCAATCCAAAGTCTGAATTTGATTTCTGACATCTCAGCCACTTGTTTGTGAATGGGATCTTCATTTATGTCACCATATTGTTCCTTGAGGTAGTTGATCTACTCTGGTTATTAATGTTACTGGAGATTTTCCACTGATTTTGCCCCATAACTGTTTTAAACTGCTTGGCTACTTAAGCAGATAAGGTGCAGTTGGGTTAAGGGGCTCTTGGAGTAGTTATTAACCAGCCCTTTTCCCAAGATTTGGGAGTGGTGTCTGTACCTTTTCCCCTAAAGCTTTGAAAAGGACCCATACAGTGCTATGGCCTGAGACACTGTGTGCTTCCTTGGTGTTGTGGGGCTAAGTGGCTCCTTCTTATTTTTGGCTGGTCTCTGTCCTACCCTAGTGAATTAGTCTCAGCTATGGAGAAATATTAACAATTAAGTCACCCCACCTCCCATGGGCAACAACTGGAAAATGAAAATCAAACCTTCCCACAGCCACGCACCCAGGGTACAACTTTGGATAGCCCTCAGGTGATTGGTCCAGTCCGAGAGATCCAAATCAATTGTCCCAGTTAGGACTCAGACTTAAGCCGGAGAGTCCAAAAGGTCTCCAGCAACTAGATAGCAGGGGTCTGCTAGCAGCTTGAATATGACTCATTCTCGTGCTCCATGGAGTCAGAAGGACCACCCCAGCAAATGAATTAGTCTGGGAAGGCTGATGCCTCCTTCTCTACCTTGCACCTCTGTCAGACCCAGTCACGGATAACCCTTCAGAGCTGTGACCCAGTTCCTTCCAGTGAGCAAAAGCTCCTCTACAGTTTGTGACCTGCCTGAGTCACAGGGAGATCTATGTTTCCTCGGTGAGGCCTCCACACTCTGCCACCATCTGGCAGGTGGAGCTGAGGACTGACAACCCTGGGTGGTTAATGGAAGCTGTGGTGGTTCATTCAGTTCCAGTCTCGCCCCTGATTGATGTTGCTGACACTTATATTTGTGCAGAATTTGTGATTTTGTCCTGGCTATATTCTCCTGTGGACCAGGTGCTGTTTTAGTTCACAGAAACTGTGACTCAGCCCCAGTCTATGCTGCTGCCTGGAACTGGTATGTCTGTCTCCACTACAGTCTGTGTTGGGGTGGGTTCGGTTAGAGCTCACACATGGCTGTGAGTTCCAGCCTCTGCTCTCTGCCTTTGTCTCAGCTATGATCCCCTGAGTGCCGAGTGCTTCTTAGGCTCACTAAAGCAGTCCTGGCTCAGCTCCAGCCTGGGAGTATGCTGTCTCTGCACATGTGTCTTCTATTCTCCATCCCCGCTGCACCCCACATAGGCAGGTACTGCCTCCGGCATACGCTTTACTCACATGGCCTGCATTACCATTCCAGGTCTGTTCCGCCTTGTCTGCCTGCAGAAAAGATACTCAGCTTTCTCTGCTTGCCTAGAGAGACAGGGAGTGTCTGTCCAAAATATCCCCAGGGGTTGAACCCTATTGTTCCTGCTGATGCCACTGCTGCTCAGTGCCATCGGGCACAGCCTTTCTACCTCCTGTATGGTTCCTTCAGTCCACCATCTTCTCCTTATCCCTGTGCCACAGAATCAGCACAGACCTGCAACAGCCCATGCCCTGTCTACACCTTTCTACCCCCTGTATGGTTCCTTCAGTCCACCATCTTCTCCTTACCCCTGTGCCACAGAATCAGCACAGACCTGCAACAGCCCATGCCCTGTCTACACCTCTTGAGAAAATGCCCAAGAATCTGAACTCCATGGGGGACAGGCTTCTAGACCTCAGGGTGAGAGTGGAGGGGAGTGCTGGGAGTTCAGAATTATAGGTAGATAATATGCACAGTTTTATATAGGTTTATGCCTGGCAGGACAGTGCCATGGCACCCTAGTAGGGGAAGGAGGTCTGGTTTTTAGAGGGTCTCTCCTATGGGATAACATGGGAGGATGTTTGAACTCCGCTCACTTGTTTGTAGAAAGTATACTGTGAGTCATTCTCTTGGGGGAGGGGACACTCGTCCACTTGGTGATGGATTTTTTACATATTGTTTGTGTCCTTGGGGTTGCAGCTAGCCTCAGCAGGGTTGATACGCACCCTTCAACCTTCTCTCCTGGCCCAGCACCAAACCATCAGCTTACTTGATAAACTTCTGCCATTTAACTCTCCTTCTGAATGGGAGCCTCTATGAAAAGCTGACTCCATTTGGCCATCTTGCCTCTTCCCACCTTCTGCTGAATTCCTGAGGCAGACCAGAGCTGTTGTTTTCCCACTGATACTCTGCTTTGCAAACTCTGGCAGGTTGGTTCTCTTAGAATTTTCACATCTATCTCCTCAACTTATAGTAAATTCTTCTTGGGTTCTGTTTTCTTCATCCATGACCTGGAAGCTTTTTCAACATTTACCCTGGGGTAGGCACACACACACAACTTTTTTTCATTTTGATGTTGCTACAGATCTTTATTTTTTACTTTATTTTATTTATTTATTTTTTGAGACTGAGTCTCACTTTGTTTTCCTTGGTAGGGTGCTATGGCATCACAGCTCATAGAAACCTTAAACTCTTGGGCTCAAATGATTCTCTTGCCTCAGCCTCCCAAGTACCTGGGACTATAGCACCTGCCACAATGCCTGGCTATTTTTAGAGGTGAGGTCTCGCTCTGGCTCAGGCTGGTATTGAACCTGTGAGCTCAGGCAATCCACTTGCCTGGCCTCCCAGAGTGCTAAGATTACAGGAGTGAGCCACCATGCCCAGCCTTGCTACAGATCTTTAAAACTGAAGGTAAGAATATGTTTTACTCTCATTCTGTTGAAATTGTCAACTACTGTAAAATTGAAATTTGTAAGTTAAGATGGAAATAGTCTGTAATGGTAAAATTCAGTGTAGTAGCCAAGTTAATTTAAATAGCCTCATGTGGCTATGGCTACCATATATGACAGTGAAGGCATAGAATTTAGATAAATGGCAGTTAAGAATGGTTAAGTTCGAATCTCTCTTCTCTCCCATTTTTTTCCCCCAGAGGGAATTAATACTAATGATGCATCACAGCACTAGTTTGGCGTCAAAAGCATAGATTCCTCTATTCACTTCCTACTATGAAGACTATAGGTAATGATAATACTTAAGCTCTTTTTTTTTTTTTTTCTTTTTTTGAGACAGAGTTTTAAGCTATCACCCTTGGTAGAGTGCTGTGGTGTCATAGCTCACAGCAACCCTAAACTCTTGGGCTTATGCAATTCTCTTGCCTCAGTCTCCCAAGTAGCTGGGACTAAGGGGCCTGACACAATGCCTGGCTATTTTGTTGTTGTTGTTGTTGTTGTTGTTGTGACAGTTGTCATTGTTTTTTTAGCAGGCCTGGGCTGGGTTCGAACCTGCCAGCTTTGGTGTATGTGGCTGGCACCCTATCCACTGAGCTATGGTCCCTGCCAATATTTGAGCTCTTTAAATTTCAGTTTTATGGGCTAATGGGGCTGAAGATAGCTTTAAATAGGTTGTAAAATTTATATGAGATCACATGTGTGGTACATAGTTGTTACTTGATAAATATGACTTTTTTTCCCTTCTTCTCATTTATCTCCTTTTACAAATTAGTATTTACGAAGGTCAAAGAGTATTAATGTACTCACATGTTAGTATTAGTATATTTAATGAATACCTTTCTTTTGATTTGGTTTGTGCATTGGAAAATACTCTCCAAGAAGGAAGGAGAGAAATAATGAGATTATCTTAGAGCATTTAGGATGTATTGAAGACAAACTTTATCAACTTGAAATGTCCACAGAGCAAAAGAGCAAGAGAAAACCACCAATAGTTTAGCTTTACCAAAAGAACTAGGGTCCTTTTCACTCCCAGGTTACATGGGCACTCATGTGGCTGCTGGAAGTAAACAAAATTTCCTTCAACCTGTTTTCTCCTCAGAGCACTCTGGTCACAACCATCTTTACCTCCAATACTTCACATTCAGTTTAGCAGAGCTGCAATAATGCACTGACTCAGCAGCCTGCCACCAAGAGCACTAGAGATAATATTCAGGTGACCAGCAGAGGCAATGACACAATGACAACAAACACACATTTAGCTTGTCTTATAAAAATAACACGACAGATACACTAGAGTCTTCATTTTATCGTTCACTGTTGCTGGTGCTGCTGCTGTTTACACCCCAGTCAGCTCATCTGGAGTGGGACATGGCAGAGAGCCCTTAACTAACAATGAGCTTTTTTTTTTCGTAACATGACCACTACACAAGATTGTTTCTTTCAAGTGCAAAAGCACTAAGACAAGCTTTCTGTTGGCAGTCATAAATGTGCATGATTATGAAAACCGAGGACTGCATGTTTGCAAAGTGCTAAGCTGATTTTGGTAGCAGGATGGCAGGAGGCAGAGAGCAGGGGTTTATGCTCTGCTTTGCTGCCCACACAGTAGCTCTGTGAATGACACTGGGAAAGCTATGGGGTGTCTCTTGGCTTCATATTATTTATTTGCTTTAAAAAAAAAGAGAGAGAAAAGAAATAGAAGTGCAAAAATGGGGGCTATAGTGCTGTCCAGGATTGTTGTGTGAATAGAGGAAATCACGACAAGCCACGTTGTGCAGTTCATATTATCTCAAACTTTGGCCTTAAATAGACTTCCCAGAATCTTAGATGCTTTAGAATGTCTATAATGTGTGGTTTAATTGTTTAAAAATTCATTTTGCAACTATTTTAAAGCCTTAATATAAATTTACATTTTCTAAAATAGGTTATATACCAATTTTTACACCTTGGAAATCAGTAGTGTGTTAGGTTATGCCTTTCTGCCAAGTATAATGGTTTTGGGGCTGATCTGAATTAAGGCCTACCATCACTGAATTATGAAAGTTGTATTAGAACTTTGTATTATTGAATTATGGTAGTTGTATTAGAAATCCTATGGAGTCTAACCTCCACACAGCCGCTGAGTTTGTCTTAGCAGGTACCCAGTAGAGTACATACAAATTGAACTTGTTAAAAATGTCAGACAAAGCTCAGGGGCATTCTCCAGCCCAGGCATCCTGCTCCTTTTTCTCTATAGACAGCAAGTAACATAGGAAACTCACACAAAGTCACTTGGAGATGAGAAAATACAATGACATTTTATATTTTATGGCAAAACAAAGGAAAACAAACCAAAACATAACACTACATCACACATTTTTCTCAATGTATTTTATACAGTCAAATTTTATAACATAGTTATATTATCCCCGCAAAGTTACAACAGCATCTCAAAACACAGCACAATAAGCATATAGATAAAGGTTTTCCATTACTTTTGAAGACAAAATTTACTGTGATAAATTGAAACTTGCCAATGAAAATCTACTTTTAGCCTAGTTGGAAATTACCACTTGGTAAGTGACAAAAAGGATGCCATCGAAGAAAATCTTGTGAAAGTGTATGCTAGTAAGAAAAACAAGAGTATATGCTAGTGACATGTCTACAAGTCTGTTGCATGAGCTTTCATCAGTGATTGCTGTTGTCTGATAGGGTTTAGAGAAGCATCTAAGCATGCCTAGGTGGCAGTGGTGGCAACAGGTCTTTTATAATATTCTTTTCCTCATTCCTAAGAAAGAGAAGGCTATTCACTGAGCACAGATCACTGAAATCACAGACTGTGTTTTTACCCTTCTCTGTATTCAGATGTAAGTAGAAATGTTACACAGCAGATTCTGAGAATGACTCTGCCCATTTTTTGCTCCTTTTCTCTATCCACTAAGTGAAACATGATGTGACTGCTGGAGTTCTTGCAGCAATGTTATTCAACTGAGGACAGGTAGGATGGTAGCAATGTTATTCAACTGAGGAAAGTAGTGTCTCTGCTAAGCTTGAGAATTTTCCTTCCTAGCTCTGGGCTGCCTATTCATAAATTCTTTTATACAAAGTAATATAAGCTTCTGTCTTGTCAGTTGTGGTTTTCTGTCATTTTTGGTAATATAAAATTGATATATACATCTACTCACTTGAAGACAGGAATTATGGAACATTTTTGTATTCTACAGACAATAATTCCAAAGTGGTAGATTATTCCACTTGCCTGTTTTTATACCACATATTTTGTTGGATGAATATGAGGAGGACTTGCTACTTTTAAAACAAGTGATATATATAATAAAACAAAATACAAATGTTTAAGTTTTTTTACACTTTATCAAATAAATTGGCAGAAAGTGATATCTACTCTGATATAATAATTTCAAAAGTAGAACATTTTGCAGGGGAGGTAGGTCTTATAATTCAAGGAACTCTTGTAAAGTAGAGCTGTGTCCTGCACAAGGACTTATTCCTGAAGTTAGGACTTCTGGCAAAATCACATGTAGTGAATATTATCCCTTGAATATTCTCAAAATTCTCATAAAATTAAAATGTATATAGCTTTGTGATACACCTCTATTTAGATTTATAGATACTTCAGACATTCTTTATTTGTATTTAAGGTAAAATTCTTAATTGTAAGTAGACCCCTGAGAAGGAAATTTTGAATGTCCCATGCTTTTATGCAGGGTTTATTTCTGATTTATATAATAAACCTCTAAATCTCAACACAAATGAGCCAATTATTTATTTGATGAAGATGAAAGAAGATAGGGGAATTGTATATTAACTTATAACTGATTTTTTTTTTTAAGACAGTCTCACTTTTGCCCTGAGTACAGTGCTATGGCCTCATAGCTCACAGCAACCTCAATCTCCTGGGCTCAAGGGATCCTCTTACCTCAGCCTCCTGAGTAGCTGGGACTACAGGCTCCCGCCACAATACCCAGCTATTTTTAGAAATGAGATCTTGCTCTTATTCATGCTGATCTCAAATTCCTGAGCTCAAGCAATCCACCTGCCTCAGCCTCTCAGAGTGCTGGGATTTTAGTCATGAGCCATTATGCCCAGCCCTTTCTATAGCCAAATTTTAAAGAGAGCTTGGGAAGTATTATATGTTTAGGAAATGTCAGTACTATGTACTATTTATATATTCCTAGTCAGATACCAACATCTTTCAAAACATCAGTGGTTACCTTCCATTTAAAATATCAATTTTCTTAGGGTTTTTAAATTATAAACAATTATTTGTAGTTATATGGGCAATGAGGGCAAAATCTTCTTAATGTCTAAGTTTATTTGGTGAATTATGAATAATTCATCAAATACATTACTGACAAGGAAAGCATATTAATTTATTGTTTTTTAAAAATACAATATGCTTGCACTGGGCTTTGTATCTTGCTGGTGTTTTTAAGCTACTGAACAAATTCAATTCGGTGGGGCAGGAATGTAGCTGTGCCACATGAAAGAAATCTCAGGGACTAACTTCAAATTTTAAGTGTGGCTTGAAGTAGAAAGCAAATATGGCACTTTCATTGTTTTAAAGGTTTCATAGAGGTGATCACTGAAGAATGTCTTAATTTTAAATTAATGTTTATTTGTATCAAAATATTGTGGAAAACAATTTAAAAACACTAGTCTCCTGTTCCCTTTAGATTCCTTAATGACTTTCCACAGGTAAAGATGTTCAATTCTTTAGTCGTTTCTTCTGATACTTAGTTCTAAAGATGTAAGTACCATTGTTTGTTGATTCATCAGTTTCTTTTTTCTTTTTTTTGTGGGGGGGAGTGGTTTGGCTGGGGTTGGGTTTGAATCCACCACCTCCGGCAGATGGGGCCGGCACCCTACTCCTTTGAGCCACAGGCACCGCCCAGATTTATCAGTTTCTTAGACATTCTCATTTGATTTCCTATTTTGAAAAATTAAGACTTGGACTTATTGAGGGCTGTCTTTCCTTACCATCATTCTTTAAATAAAATTTGGCAAAACCCACACATATTTTTTCATGTTACGATATAAATATGGTTTCCTTCGAGCAAAATAATATTCTCTAATTATGTTTTATTCCCAGAGCTACTTTCTATATTTACCTAGAGACTATCTGTTAATACTTATTTAAATATCTTTGAACAGTTATGCTTTATGCAGGATCTAGGAAATCTGAAATGTTTTCTATGCAATCCAACCCCTCAGATGGCTTATCAGCTGCTTTTTGTTCTGGACAATCAGCTCCTTCAGCCCTTTGCCCTCCTGCTACATTGGAATTCTTTACTTGCCAGGCCTGACAAAGCACTGGGATGACTTTGTTGCTATTCAGAAACTTCTCTTTGACTGCTCTCTTTATTGGATTCCTGTATTTTTTTTTTTTGTTTATTTATTTATTTATTTATTTATTTTTTTGAGACAGAGCCTCAAGCTGTCGCCCTGGGTAGTGCCATGGCATCACAGCTTACAGCAACCTCCAACTCCTGGGCTCAAGCGATTCTCCTGCCTCCCCTCCCAAGTATCTGGAACTACAGGCGCCCGCCACAACACCCAGCTTTTTTTTTGGTTGCAGCCGTCATTGTTGTTTGGCGGGCCTGGGCTGGATTTGAACCCGCCAGCTCAGGTGTATGTGGCTTGCGCCTTAGCCCGTTGAGCCACAGGCACCGAGCCTAAAAGGGTTATTTTTGAGTAAAGATGAATTCCTA